>BJCM01036473.1:0-15025 GCA_018326385.1 Flaveria bidentis | reverse complement strand
AACTATATTTTAATTATATTTATATATATAATTAAATATAAGTAATTTATATATGATTTATATATATATATATATATATATATATATATATATTATAGTTATATGTAAAACTTAACTATATTTGTATATCTGACGCACTAATTTATGGTTTAACACCCTGTTTTTACCCATTAAAATTAAAAATATAAAAAAGAAAACCGGTCCAGTTTCCCGGTCCGACCAGCGGTTCGGGACGAACCGGCCGGTTCGGTCAATTCAAAACGAGTCACACCAGACCGGACCGGCCGGTCCGATCCGGTCTCAACAACATTGATTGCTTGTGAGTGGTAATCCCTACATGAAGTAGAGAGAATCATGTGCTAATTATCGATTTATCTCTACATTTTTATATAGAATTTCGTAAAAGCCATCACTAATAACACTGGTTAAAAATATATAGAAGATTGATGATTTCTACCATACTACATAAAATATTTAAAATGAGAAAGATAGGAAAAAACTCGTGGCTCATAACTAATAACCAATAAATGGATGTAAAATGTAGTAGTTAATATCCACCCAAATCACCATACGTATTTGTGTTTGTAGTTATGTTTACGGGATCAACAAAACTAACATATTATGGCAAAAAAAGGAAGCAAAAACTAACATCTTAGCTAAAGTTGTCAACAAGGAATAAGTGAGTAATATCTATGTTAGCCAAGACTTCTAGGAAGCACTTGTAATTAAGTAAACCTACACGATACTTTCTGTAACTTACGCCAACATGGATCCAAATGTTGGTTTAAAGACTAAGATCATACTAAAACTTACATATATAGAAGATAAATATATACATTTAAAAATAAGCATCACTACTTAACTGAATCACTAACTTGCTAACTACATATGACCTAGTAAAATATAAAAACATGTAACTTAATACAAATTAAACTTGACCCGTTAAAATAAAAGACTAATGCCGATCCAATCAAGATTAACCCAACACCAAAGATATTGAACAACCATCTGCACTTGTTAGATGTTGTGGTAAGACACTAGAATAATATTATTATTAGGGTGTTCATTACAATAAATCTAGAACCCTCAATATATAGGACATAAACTAGAAAGAAACCTTACTTGATCGTAGATTCTTAGGTTTAATATAACTAAACCCTAATAATATATTCTAACGAAAAGCATGGAATTATGTCATCCTTCTTTTGTCAACTTTTGCTTTTCTTTGTATTAGTTTGATAACTGATAAAAATCCACAAAGTTTTCGGCATCTAAACACATTACACTGTAAATGATTGAATGCTTGTGAAGTTCATTCTTGATTCTACCACAATCAATTTGCTATATTATTCTTCAGTTCTACAGACAAATTCATAGAGGTGTTTCTTCCATCTTATTTTCTTTTCACAGGTTTCTACAAGGGACTCAAGGATTGCAAAACACTGAAGATCTTGAGGAACCAACTCATTCTGTTAATTGATTCTCAAATTGGCTTTCAGTTTTCAACTAGTTTGATTCCAATTAAGGTGGATATTTGGTAAGCAAAACCATAGACCTTACCAAATTTAGGCACTAAAGAAACACATATATCAAATACAACACACATTCATTGATAAAATATGCTGCAAAAGATTGAAACATGAGGCATTCTACAATCACACCATGATCAAGAAACTCAGTTCTATACTTCTTCGATCTCATCCAATGCATAGTTGTTGGTTGAGACATTCGCGTAGTTCACTTTGTTAAAACGAACAACAACCGGGTAGCGAGTCTTTGGGTCCTGCATACATATTATCATTTCATATAAACATCAACATCACATTTTCACATACTCCAGTAACACATCAATTACACACGTACACTTAAGTATATCATAAACTTAATTTACCTGGTCTACAGTAACGACTGATCCCACTCCTTTGAACCAGTATGACTCCTTCCTTAGGATCCTCACCTATGTGCACAATATCATATTATTAACCACTCAATCCTACAGTACATGTCTATTGCATCAAAGTACAATCCTACATCCAATCACCATATCCACATTCACATAACATAACAGTAGTTGTAAAACAAGTTTTTCTTTTATTATAATATTTAAAGATATGCATGACAACTATGCATATATGAGGCGCCTCGAGCCTCGTGCACTAGGTTTGTCTGTTATATTTATAGATATGACGTATATGAGTATACCTTGGCTCCCCTCTTGGGTCCAATTGGTGGTGGCTTAGGCTTCTCTTCCTTGACCGGTTCAGCGGTGGCAGCCGGTGGTGCCGCCTCTTCGGCCGCCTTCACAACCAGTCTTAAACCTCTGGTGTTTTGAAAAGGTGGCATAACCATATTGGGCTTGAGTGTGGTGGTGTTAGAGGTGACATTTGGTGTCATTACAAATCCTGATGCAGCAGATGCCATAGTGCAACTTGCCATTGCCACACTGTAAAAGATTTGATTTTGAAGGTTTTTGGAGATTCTGAACAGATTTGATGATTGAATGTCAAAGGATTTGATCTAATGGGAGTTATCTTTTAGTTTCTTGGAGAATTTTGAGTGAGTGGTGTTGGTTTCAGTTGAGACAACCAGTTGAGTGTTGCCACGTGGGTGATAATATCCTTTGTTTGGATAATGTTGTCCTACACCATTTGGGTTCTAAACTCAGCCCATTCACTACCTATCTATATCTCTAGTGGATCCATGTACTATCTATAAAACTCCCAATCATGGGTAATGCACTTTCAAATTTTGGCCCTACTAGTTTGAGTTTGAGACACAAGTATTCACTATTTACTATTTCGTTCATTAGTTTAAGCTAACTATTTATTGTACCTTTGAAGGTTTTGGATTTTGAAGTTTTATTGTTGGGCAATTTTTTTATAACGACTAGCTAAAATGTGATATGATTCTATCATTAAATCTACACATTTGTCTATTATGTACTTGAAGCATCAACCGTTTTAATATAAATATTTTTTCTACACGCATCAGTAACGTTATGCTATAAAAAATTTATAAGTTCAATTGTTTAAATATCAAAAATATTCTCTGATAAGAATAACTACCCACCAAAAGCAATATATATTCCATGTAAATATGTAATGCAGAATCCTTTACCAGCATTCTTTACAAACATCCTTCATTTTCATATCATTACCTTTTATATTTATTTTTATAAATTTACTAAATATAATAGACTGTTTAGTTTTCTGGATTGTAAAATAAATTTAATAATGTTTAATGTTGATTAGAATAATATATACATACAAAATATCAACAAGTTGATGCATTTATATATGCTCGTTTCAATTTTACAAAATGCTAAGTTATACAAACTAATATTATAAAACTTTAATAAGTTGATGTATTTATAAACTGTCAAAATTCCTAAACAATATTAAAAATCATAATCAAAATTTAATGAATTTCTTTTATAAATGTTTAATGATACGTAAATATATTATTAAGTTATATAATTATGAGTTTATTTTATAAGGTTTAATAATATAAAAATATGTACATATAAGTATGTATCATTTATAAAGCATAAAAAGTGAAAAATAGTTTTTAGAGCATTCAAATCTCTATTCCATTTTGAGCCAAAGCTAGTCGCATTGCACATGGTCGTAGGAAGGGCAGAGTGGTAAAGTAAAGTTGATATCAAGAAGAACCGTTTCCAATTTGGCGCCTAATTGGCCTTTGAATTTCATCTATAAAAAATTAGGGTTTTTGCATCCTAAAAATCTCAGAGCAACGATGCGTAAGAA
This sequence comes from Flaveria bidentis, assembly GCA_018326385.1. NCBI lineage: Eukaryota > Viridiplantae > Streptophyta > Magnoliopsida > Asterales > Asteraceae > Flaveria > Flaveria bidentis. The sequence continues at coordinate 11,258 of BJCM01036473.1, read as the reverse complement.
CGCTAGAAAACTCAAATCTAACCCTAACAACAATCAACGATCCAATATCCGGAGTTCTTCGATCAGAGATATCATCGGAGATCGTCGTTTTAACGATCAATTCAGCCATGTAAATACTAATGAAACTGAAGGTCACTTGATCAAATTATGAAATCAGATCGTATTATTTACTTGATCACTCTTTTGTCTTGAACGTATGATCTGTACACGACATTCATTTCGTAATTCTGAATGTGTATTGTGCTTTAATTGATTAGCGAATAGCAAAAAAAATTCTTAATTTGGTAACATGAGTATGATGTAAGATACGGAAGATCTTGTCATCATCGCGTTTTTTAGTTTAGTTACTGCTAGCTGAAGCTGTTGTGTGGTTACAGGTACAAAGAAAGTAAAAAGAATGAAAGTTGGTGACGGTGAAGTTCACGATCTTCCTAATTTGGGACGAAATGCTTCTAGTAATCAATCTGAAACCACCGAGGATCCTAGAGGTAAATCAGCATGTTTTAGAAATTTTAACCCCTACTATTGCACACATGTCATTAGCAGTATTACTCGTAGTATCAATTTAATTCTAAACTAGAGTAACATTATAAACCTTTAGGAACTGATATTTGAATACAACTTGGCTTATTCTATCGTTCCATCCATTGATGATGATGTGATGAATTGATGGCTTCAGGTGGCTGTGGAGATTTTGCTGCAAAAACAGCCGAATATGCATTCTTTAAGAGAATGAAAGAGAATACATGTAGTAATGTACTTGTACATCCTAATGATCATGACAACCAATTAAGCAATGCTCAACATAGCCATCATTTCACAAGAGAAGGTTACTTCTTACTTTACCATGTCTGGAATCAGCAATCTCCTATGATATCTGATATATTTGACGTTACATAAGTTATCTGCGTATATCTATGTGATTATATTAGTTTCATTTATCACATTGTCAGTTAGAACAAGTTATATTTTGGCAGAGATACCTAATGTGCCGAAAGAGAGTGTTAAATGTACCAGACCTTCATTGCCCGATGAGAAAAAACGAAATGAGACCAACTATTCCTTTCTTTCACCCCCGTGTCGTGGATCAAAGAATTCTGGTGAGAATATGTGACCAGTCATTTCTGAATATATAATTAATAATCCTTAAAGGAAGTTTAAGTTGTGATCTGATATGTTGCAGCGGTTAATAATGTATATGGAGCTGATGGCTTGAATCTTCACACTTTTAGGCCTGGTGAATATAACTGGTTGTCTCCATCAGTGGGCAGCAAAGTAGAAACCTCAGGTAAACATGTGTTGAGTTATATATTGTACTGATGTAATCTTTTTTTAGTAATTTAAAAGTTAACATATCTACATAGCAGGGAATAAAGGAGTATTTTCTGCAAAGAGGGAGAAGTTACGCCGCTTGGCAGCAAATAGATCTTTATATGATACCAATGAATTCTCTTCAGAAGGGTTAGTTAAATTAACAATGTTAATGGTTCCTCATCCTGACATTTATTGGTTAAACATCTTTCATTAGTTACTACATTTCAGGTTTGATTTGGTTTCTGCTCTCATAAGTAGGATCCTTCCAGTGGTCCAGGATGATGATGTATGATCTTCTTGCTTGTTAATTTATATATGGAACAATTAATTAGATATAAATGTGTTGGTTTGTTTGCTAAAAATTTGGTATTTTGCAGTCTCACAGAGATCATAATCAAGTTGAAATTGATTCTAAACTCAAGCTACATCCTTTCTCTGAGTCAGAATCAGCTACAGAACTCAAGAGTCATGAAGCTTACAAAAGAATCAAGTCTCATAATACACCATATTTGAGTGATGGCTTTTCCAGACCAACTAAGAAATCCATAGATAAGGATCTTCTAGAATGGAATCCTATTGGCTCAGAATCTTTTTCTTGTGGTCACTCCCCAAGTTTTAGCTTCCAGTACAACCGCTGTCATACAGAAGGTTACAAAAGAAAATTCATCAAGTCTCACCATTTATCATTCTTGGATGATTGTTCTTACAGATCAACAAAGAAACCAACAGATATGGATATCGTGGAATGGAATCCTACTCACTTAGAATCTAGTATTCAGTATAATCACCACCATGCAGCCAGTGGTTTCAGAATTCAGAACTTCGACATTGAGAGCATCTTATCTTTTGATGAGCGTCTTCCTCTGCGTGAATCTAGTAACTTCCAAGAGCTTGAAGAATCCCGTCATTATAATAAACATAAACTCTTGGAACAGCCACAAACTCTCTTGTTGGGTTGGGATGACAACAGTGAAAAAGATGAATCTTTCTTAACATCATCTGCCTCACTTCACTCATCTCCTTATATCAACAGACATGTAAAAAAGGAACATGTGCTGACATCATCAATCTCACCATACACTCCAAAACATCTTATGGCTGTAGAAGATTGCAGTATCAAATTCCCACTTCCAGATTATAGTACCTGGTGCATGAACGACCGTCCTTCAGAATCTTTTCTCTTTCTGATCCCGTCACCTGCCAATAAGACTCTAAGCTTTCTCAACAAAGGTTTGCATTCATTTGTCGATGATGAAAACGAAGAGAATTTTGTGTACGGTTCAAACCAGTTCTTAAAAGGAAGGGTGAACGATTACAGTTCATCTAGTTACATGGAGTCATTTTATGATAAACAGTTTGACCCAACTGACTACCCTTTGCTGTTTCCTGATTCAAGCAGGAATGATGAATGTTAATGACATGTATAGTATAGAGTTGCCCCTGGATAATTCCAAATTAGTTTAAAATATTTCTGGGTTAGTGAAATGTTTTGATTGTAAAAGATGTTAGAGCAGTTAACCTCATAGTAAAATGATGTGTTAATATTGTTTTGGTTATAAGGGATATATCTACTTAGTCGGGTGCTAAAACCGCAACCAAAATGAAACTTAAAAAAATTATATGTTGAGAGTGGGATTTGAACCCACGCCCTTTCGGACCAGAACCTTAATCTGGCGCCTTAGACCAACTCGGCCATCTCAACATTTGATACACGTTTTACCTGTAAAATTTTATATAATTAATTATGCATGATAAGTGGATTTTGTGGTTTTCAATCCATAGATGATAGAACGATTTCGTAGTTTACTGATAATGGGAAAACTTGGCTACTTTTTATATGATTGCATTGTTTTTTTTAAGTTCAATAAACTATCATAGTATCATATACTTTATTATTTTCTTAAAAGTTTATATTATAAAATCAAACATTTTTATATACTTTATTATTTTCTTAGAAAGTTCGTCATTAACTCAAGCATTGTTCTATTTAAGTATAGTATTATTTTATATCTTCTAGATAAGTTTGCTGTACTAGGTGTAATCATATAGATAACTGTCTTATTATACATATAACAGTCCGTAAATATATACATAATTTTGTTGTGTTATGGTATACATGAGTGTCTGTGACTAAGTATGTGATGCACAATTACATACACTTTAATATCATTTTTCAGTTCGCACGGAACCGTTAACTTTTTGGAGACCCGGTTATAAGAGTTGCGTGTTGTCCTTCGTTCATTTTCTACTCATCTTATATTTATTAACAAACTGTTGGTATAAAGCAAAGTGTGTGCAGAACCTTTACTCAAAAAGTAAACTCAGAAGCTTTATTGATGAAAGGTTTTTCAGAGGTACATCAAAAGTGAAAACATAAGCCTTACATTTATAGGCACGCAGGCTAACAACTACCTACTAAAAAGACTCAACAATACGAAATACTAGGTCTCTACAATAGCCCAACGGTTAAGAGACTTATTCAAAACATAAATAACCACGTGTGCATGGCACCACGTGCAGCCCGAGTAAACATCAATCTCATGCAGGAGTTTGAATTAGTCTTCATCACAAACCTCACAAATTGAGAGGAAGTCAAAAAAGAAATTGTCATGAATACAATATACCTCGGTACCTCACTAATTAAAAAAAACAAAAAAACAAAAAAAAACTTGTGTTTACTCTGATACATGTGTGTGAAAGCTAAAACACAAACCAAGAAACATATCAGGGATGTTTGGATTAGCTTATTGAGACACAATTTTATTCATCTTAAGCCATAAGCTTATTCAAACAATTGTGAATACAAAAGTGTTTAGCTTGTAACGAACTAAACCAATTACCAAACACCCCCTAAAATTACATCCCCTCTTGGAGAATATGATCACATCACTATCAAACAGTTGTCCTTTTATGAGTTTATCCACACCGATAATTTACGTGATTGTAGCAAATTGAATACATGATTGACTAATTTCCAAATTTAATATGCAGCTGATTAAGTCAAAACTCACAAGATACAAGTTTAAAGGCACAAGGTACTACATAAACGCACATTTTTTATTGGCGTACAAATCAATCACCAATGTGACAAAGTTTGCAAGTTTTATTCAAAACCCAGAGGCAGAAAAACTACACAAAAGGTCCCTCGTGACCAAAGAAAAATTAGTTTAACATTTAATCACTTTCAACAGAAAAGCCTGAAGCTACAGTGGGCAAAAACAAATATATAACTCCCCTCATATTATGATCATACCATATATTTTGCATCCTGTAATCAAACTTATAATAATTTAAGAAAAAAGAGGAAGTTCATTTCTACAAACCGGAGCTCCATGTAGTGAAAAAAACCCGATATACGTTGCAGGCAAAGTGGCAAACCAGAAAAACCAAATCCCGAAAGCGATTGCAATCCAGGACGTGTTTTCATTTAATGCCTTTCTCTACTTTCACCAAAAGAACCACTTTCTTGTTGTGGGAGCTTTGACACTTGCCGTGACATTATCGTCCTTTTTCCTATTTTCAAGTCCTTGCTTTAATGCCTCCATCCTTTTCCTGCATATTGTTCAATGGGATTACATAATATTAAAGGTTATGCAAGTCTTAATAAAATAGATAGCTGTTGACAGTTGATAGAAAAGAAAAGGGCCTACAGGCACAAGATGCAAGTATGCAACAACATTAAGTATAATAGCTGAATAAATAATTTTACAGTATGGTCAAGGCTATTACAAAATTCCTAATGAAATACTCATAGTTGTACTCTATGTTATCATGTCTTTTATGGTATGTGAATATTTATATAATTGTTTCATCACCTAACCATTCAATATACATGTGATACTAAATTTAACATTTGTTTGGCAACTGAAAGTAGGGGTACACTATCTAATTGTCACAAAAAGACACAAGTCTGGTCACTTTTGACTAATCAAAGCAGGCATTATTGATAAAGACAATACTAACCCCAAGGCCCAGCCATTCTGGAACCAGCTGAGCCCTCATTTTTTGGATCCAAGGAAAAACAATTTTTTTAGTAAAAATCAAGAGTTTCAGATACATAAAAAGCTAAAGATAATTAGATAAACAAATTCTAAAAAAGGATGGGTATATATTACTTGGTATCAGTAAGACGGCCATGCAAACTCCATCTTTGGCGAAATCCTTCTGCACCTTCAATCCCATTTGCAAGAATCAATTGCCTGCGACCCAGATTATCAGATAGAAAAACAAGAGTATAAACAGATGATCATTAATAACTATGTAATGCAAGAAATCTTGCTTATTTATGGCAGATACAATTAGGAAATGAACTGAGAAATGCATGCTTTCTCAGGAGGTATAAAATTTCTTATCTTTTGCAGGGTATAGGTTTAGTAGTAGAATCGAATGGGATTAGGAATCAATCTCTAGACCCAACACCCAAAATCCCCAAATTCCTAATTTTTTAGCCTGTGGCCTAAACTAAAACCATTCACCGTTTCACTTTTTGTACCCTCATACCTAAAACCTCAATCCCTAAGACAAAAACATAAACGACTAGGATTAGTGGTATCGTTAAAATATCAGGATAAATAAACAAGCATATTTGTTAATGTCTGATATACCAAAAGAACAAAAGTTAGAACAAGAAGATTAATAATTATGGATTAGTACATAATTAACACACCTTTCTAGTGTTGTGGTTTCAGACTCAAGCTGAGAAGCTCTTTCTTTTGCTAAATCCAAGGGCATTGACAAACCTAACTTATACTCGCTATCTTCAAGACGTTGTCTTAGTTCTTTATCCTGAAACATTTTATATTCATATGTCATCTTAATATTTTTTGCAATTCAGACACAAAGCAGAGAAGATGGAAATTCATCCAAAAGCTACCCGTTTCTCTGCACACTCTCGATACAATGCAATCTCTTCTTGACAAAAAGGCTCTATGTCATTAACTTGCAGACCTGTAACAAGTTTTCAAATTAAAAAAAAAAAAAACCCATGATAATAAGCTATCAAACCCCATGTCCATGCTGATTAATTAACATAAGGCAAGCAAAGAACTTACACAAGAACAGGTTCCTTAATATCCCATCACATAAATTAACACCTTCAAGGACATGAGAAGCAATTTCAGGTGGAATAAGGGGTGACGGTGGTCCTAACATCAAATCATCTCCGATCAGCACCTTTTCCTCCATCATTGGTTGCGCATCGACTGAACATTCAACAATAAAAAAAACATGTGATTGAAGATACAAATTCCACACCAATCAACTCTTCAACTAATTGTCCCACTTGATCAAACAGAACATACAAACCAATCTATTTATCTAAATTCACATGAACACTTGACATAATTAAGCAATTAGTAGACTAAACATTCATCCATATAAAGGCAAAATTAAAATGCAAGTTACATAGGTAAAAGAAACTAAACGAACATACCATCCATGATTATAAATTTTGATCAACGTTCCCTGCAAATACAAAATAAATGGAATTAGTAAATGCTGCAAGCAGTATAAGCGAAAATCAAAATAACACGATGGATAGACTTAATATATAGGCTAATTCCATTGTCAATTGCACGAAGCTTTAACAAGCACAAATGTGAATGAACTTATAACATCCCAAAATCATAAACCCTAAACCCTAACATCACCAATAACAGAAAGAGGTACTTTACCGATACTAAATTGATCGTAGGAGCTGAGCTGATTGATGAAAACGGGAACAAAATCCTTCCGATATGGTATCAGAGCAGGTAAAATACTTCTGAAATGACGATGTAAAGCAAAGCGACACGAGATATGAAAACGAAAGAAATTGAAGGTACAGAAGAATTTGATAATAATGATTTGAAACACTGTTTTTCTATCTAATTTCAATATCGATGTTGCTCGTGACAACCGATTTAGGGTTCCTCTTGTGGAGATCGGTGATGGATTGGTGGTTTCACAGATGACGCCAAGAGGATGAGAAAGCGAAACGAGATATAGAAACTAGAATAGTGAATACTAAACAGTGATAAAAGAGTTACTTTTTTACTTTTTTACTTTTTAAACCGCAAACAAATACTTTAAACCTAATCATTCGGGTAAATCTATTAGCAAAATACAGCCCACACCCGCGAACACAAAAATCATTGGTGATCATGGCCGTCCATTATTTTAAATGAAACCTTTGGGTTGTTGGAAACATATTGTTTTCAATAATACTTGAACTCATAACATTTACTATGAAAAATCATCGGGTGGTTTCTCTTAAACCATAGATCTAGGGCTCCTAAGCTAGTGCTTTTTTCATCTGCTTTGTTTTAGTTTAATAAGAATTATCATTCGAATCCAAATATTTAAATTTTATCATTCGCATCTATAAGTTTATCATTTTCATTCGTTTAACTATACATAGCATCGTTAACTTTTCTACATTTGAGGTATTTTTGTCAAATAATTTCAAAATAAAAAAAACCAACATCACGTGAAGAGGGTTTATACATTTAGTATCTTTTTATTTTCACCATTGTGATTTGACTTGACATGTTGGATAAATTAAAATATAAGAATTGATAACCTTTAAAAAGTGATTACTTTCTAACTTTATAAAATATACACCATAAAATTTATAAATAAAGAAACAAACCATATGACATCAAATGTTTAAATTATTACCATAAAATACAAATCTATCAAAAAAAAGTAAATATACAATGAATAATATGACATTAAAAATTCATGAATAATTATTAAACACCAATCATGGTAACTATAATTAAACTTTAAAGGAAAAAATTTTATGATTTAACAAAACAAACAAAAGTAACATAACTACTAAATCAAAATAAATTATATATGTATTTAGTATATGAATTTATTAATATGTATTACATAGACGTTAGTTTAAAATACAAATTATATATATAAACTATAGAATTATTGATCAAGTAGAGATCGTATCCCGTGAAGTACGAGAGACCAACTATAACTTATATATGCACAAATTAGGGATTAATCCCTATAAGACTTCATTCACTTGAATGTTTTTTTCATTTTCTTATTTTCGAAACAAGTGAACAATAACTTAGGGTTCACATTAAACAAAATGATTTGTGATGTAGAAGACAAAAGCTTGTCAACTTCAAATAGTTTATCAAATTGAAACAAAAGATATTGTTAGGGTCCTCTTAGGATTTTGGCTTCCTAAGTTTTCAATCCTAATAAAACTTTAATTAATATTTTTTCAACACTATTCTTGAAAACATCAAAACATAACATGGAATTTATGCAACAAGCTTTTGAACATTTATATCATAAACCCTATGTTTTTATTTGTTCAACAAATTCCGAAAATGAACTTTTGGGCAGATTCCATGAAGTTTTTTTATTTTTTAACGGCCAACGAATAATTATTAAGCCCGGTCACTCGGGTAAACTCACTGGCGAAAGGGCACTCACGCCCGCGAACACAGACAACGCTGGTGACCCAGTTTGCCTACCATTCTAAGAGAAACCCACCACCCAAAGACACACTGTGGTTAAAACCTATTGCATCTAGTGAGACTCCAACACATGACCTCTACTTTGGAAAGCTATGAGATGTCTTATCCTAAACTATTTGATCTAGGACTCATTGGTGGCATATTCCATGAAGTAAAAAAAATAACTCAAAATAGTAATCATAAATTTTCATATGCCAACCTTATTAGAGGTGTTTTAACAAGCTATTTTGGAAATTTATTAACTGATACAAGATATTGAAAGTTGCGTTACCACTAGCAATATTACTATTGTTATTATTATTATATTTCATTTTATTTTCACTTGATGTTGCAATACCCGCATAAATAACTCTCTAACAATCCTTACCCAAACACCCCCTCGCTTCCCCATCCACTACACACAAAACACATGAGACAAACACCAATGTGTATTCGTGTAGCGGGAGGGTGAGAACGAAATGAATGATGAGAAACTCGAACGACAAAAAGAACCACCACTGAATCCTTCTAGTGCTGCAAACAAACTGAACGTTTAGTGAACAGTTCATGAAATGTTTGGCGCGAAGTCCGTTTATGTTTGTTCGTTGAGTAAAGGAACGAACACGAACAAGAAAATTTCGTTCGTGAACATGAAAACAAGCTGTGTTCGTTCATTTATGTTCGTGAACATTATATAATGTGTTTGTTGTTTATGAATGTTCGTTCATAAACATTTGATAATGTGTTCGTTTATGTTCGTTAGTGCATTCGATTATGTTCTTGATTTTTGTGTTAGTTATTTCTATGACAATTATGTCAAAGTGTTTTTTGATATTTATGTTACATGTTTATTTATTTTTGTAATTTTTGTGATGAAAATGTTGATTATATTCTAAAATAAAAATGTAATCATTTGTATTCGTTTGTGTTTATGATCTTTTTCATGTTCGTCATGTTTATGAATATACGTTTGATTTTGTTTGTGTCGTTTACATTCGATAAGTGTGCGTGAACATTTTATGAACTCCTTTCCTTAATAAATGAATGCGAACAAAAAACCATATTCAGTAAATGTTCGTGAAGAAGAATAATTTTATTTTTTAATGAAACACAAACAATATATTATTTGTGTTCGTTTAGTTACTTTGCAACCCTACATTTTTATCTAACCACACATAACAAAAAACGGAGTTCAAAGAGATGAAGTCTTTTTAAGTGTTGTGGGAAGCTTGCAAATTGTAAGGCTTTGTTGAATTGATGGCAAATCAATAAGAACCTAAAATTACATCGTAATAACCGACATAACATTTCTATTATACTAATATGATTATTATTATTATTAGTATTATAAGTATTGTTATCATTTAAAAACTAAATAGCTATTTGAATAATTCATAAATTCAGTGGCGGAGCTTGAACATATCCGTAGGGGGAACGGGGGCAAAATTAATTTATTTTAAGGGGGCGAACTTGAGTTTTATATAAAAATTTACAATACCGGACCAAAAATTTACACTACCGGACTAAAGTTTAACACTACCGACGAAACAAAAAGGGGTAACTTTGTAAAATGGTAACCAACTTTCAAAAGTGTTCCAATTAAGTAACTCAAGTTTTAAAAGTGTTCCAATTAGATCACTCATTTTTATATTTTATACAAATTAAAAGTCATAACATATTTTTTAGCATGTTATACTTTTGGATTCAGTTAGAAAATATTTTTTTTATCTTTTGATGCTGATATAGAACGCTGACATAAATTTTAGACACTTTTTTTTTAATTTTTTTCATAATTAACATGTTTTTTTATTTTTTAATATAATTTTATATATTCAAAATTCTAACTCTCATGTTTTTTCCATTATTACTTTCTTGTCATAATAAAATTTGGTAATGACTCGATTTGATCGTTTGGATGTCCAATTTGAGAAAAATATGCATGAGTGACTAAATTAGAACACTTTTGAAATTTGGTTACTATTCTATGACATTTTCCCTTTGTTTATTACCTTTTTTAATCATGATTAATAACTGAAATGCTATAAAGGAATTGCATGAGTAACTCATCTATAGATCAAAAAATAACAGAACTCGCTACTTACATAGTAGGTAATCCGGTGCAATTAGAGGGAAGCAAAACCTTTAATAAAAGGGGTACGCCTTCAGTTGGTATGACACCTGTTATTGGCAGGAGTATAAAATCTTACTAGTTTCAGATATAGGAAATTATAAGCCTAAAAATATGATAACTAACCAATTTGTGAGGCGGTTCCAAGGTGCAATGGATGAGGTTTGTTTTCTGATGCAACAGTTACATTTCTAAATGTGACATCATTATCAAGGCCATAAAGCTCTTTTACCTAAAATTTGCAGCATCAATTTTAAGATAATATTCCGTTAGAGCGTTGGATATCAACGACAACGTTATTATTTCCCAAATTCAAAATATTTGAATTCTTTACTAGGTTAAAACAATTTTGT
>BJCM01036438.1:0-11700 GCA_018326385.1 Flaveria bidentis | reverse complement strand
TTACCTTCTCAATGTTGAGCTTACCATTTGTGACCTTGCCCCTTCCAAATATGTAACCACCCTCATCTCATCCAAAAGAAACTAGCCCTCTATCAATTCTTTCATAGTTTTGTAGTAGTGACATATTGCCTGTCATGGGTCTGGAACAACCACTATCAATAATCCTGACATTCTTGTTTCTCTTAAGTTGTTTCTGCACAAAAGAGATAGTTACCAAGCCTTGCTTGTCTTAGGTTTATCAAAAGAATTTGAAGGTAATGAAACAATAATTGATCCTATAGTCCATATTTTGAGGATTCTTTGCTATTGTTGATGGAGAACTTTCAGTCACTTTGGTCTTTCTTGAGCTTCCACACCACCTTTGGAAGCTTAGACTTGACCTTCAATACTTTGGAAGTTTTACTGACTTCGGAAATTTTGATGACTGGTCCTTCGGTTGATCTTTCTATCACTGAAGCAGGCTTCAGTGCTTTGGAAGTATTCACTTCTTCTGTGACCAAATTTTCTTCCGAAGGCAATTTTCCACTTGCCTTCATCTACATTTTGGAGCTTACGAAAGAAACCGTTTTGCCTTCATCTACATTTTCCACTTGCCTTCATCTCTTCTTTGGTCATATGGAGAGTGCTTATTGGATTGTAGAAATAATCCTTAGCTAGATGACAAGTACTCTCACATATAACACTGTTCATTTTCTTCTTCCTAAGTGCCTTCTTTTGAGAACAAGGCTGAACTTGCTCACTTTCCCTCTCCACTTTCATCTTTGTAGATGTTGAGATTGTTCTTTTTGGTGAGAATTGCACTTCGAGCTAGATGGTTCAGGTTGTGTAGCAGTGGTACACAACTGATCAACCTTCTTCTTCATAATTTCCAGTCAAGGGGTCTATTAAAGGGTTGTGTAGCAGTCGTCACTCTTCTTATTATTACTTCATTCTCTTCAGTCAAGGGGTCTATTAAAGGAAGCTCATCTTCATAATTTCCACACCAAGCAGATCTTACAGACAAGATTGTGTGTGGAGGAGCTATCTCACTAGATCCCAGTCCCTGCTTATTATGATAACAAACTTTTGTATGCAAGGATGAGGATATGATGTAGGGGTGTTGATCGGGTAAGTAAATCGAGTTTCGGGTTAATCGGTTTGGGTTGTTTGGGTTTTTTAGTGTAGAAAGTCTACCCGAAACCCGACCCAAATAAAGTTCGATTTAATCGGTTTTGGGTTGTTCGGGTTGGGTTTCAGGTATAAAACAATAGACTCAATTTAGTATGTTTTAGTGATTTTTCATTTGAAATCTTATAATACTAGTGGACTTAAATTAGTTTACTTCTATAATTTATATAATATGCTTACAAACAAATTGATTAATATGGACAATCTAAACTAGTGTATACATATAATTTACTTAATTATAATATGGGTTGATTGGATTATTCGGATTTTGGGTTAATTGGTTCGGGTTATTTGGGTTTTTGAGGTTTGAAAGTTTGTCCGAAACCCCACTCGAATAAGAATCGGATTAATTGATTTTTTGGTTGTTCGGATAACGAGTTGTTCGGGTCAGGTTTCTTTGGGTACGAGTGAGCTCGGGTTAGGCGGGTTAATCGGATACGGGTAATATCAATGGGCCTAATATGATGTTCTTGAAGGTCTCTTCTTCAAGGACACATTTTTCTATCCTGGCTTTGCTGATCACAAGCTTAGCCTAGCATTTAGTCAACTTTGTTATGAGATCTTTGATTTGAGTCCTATAGTTGGTATGTTCATGTTTAAGAACTTAAATGGTTTTCTCTTAGTCCTCTATCTTTAACTTATAGTCATTTTTAGTTCTTTTGAAAATCAGATTTTAAGATATTTAAGGACTCAAGATTTGATCTTAGTCTAAGTTGTCGGACATGTATCTATTAACTTTAGTAATGCATTCACGTGTATAGAGATGTTTCAATACCTTTCCTTCATCATGGTCAGCCATTAATGCTTGGTTTGGAGATGCATCTTCCACCTAAAAACTCTAGTCAAAGCCTCCTTCTTCAATAGCAACTACAACTTGTTGCTTTGGCTTCTTATTCTGGATGGCTTTCTCAATGTAGTTTGGTTTGGTTTGTGCTTGGCCACCATTTGTCCTTGGTGCCTTGCACTCCCTAGCAAAGTGATCCATTTGGTTACAGTTGTAACACTTGACTTTGCTTTTATCCAGCCCAAACTTTCCACTGGTTGTATTGCTAGAAAACTTACTTCCTGTCCTCTTGTAGAACTTTTTGGCTCTGTGAGTGAGAAGAGCCATTTGCTGGACTATTTCGATGTACTCCAGGTCATCTGGATGGATACAGTCCAGGTCTTCAAGGGTGAATAGAAAGTTGCCTGAGCTTTCATCAGAATGCACAAAGGCATGTGAAGAACTTGTCACTTGGAATGGGCTTCCGGGAGTGTATCTTTCTCTTGGTGTCTCTGGGAAGGTGATAAATGGACCCGTATGTGTGTTGTCAGGGTAGCATATAAGTTGATGTTGAGGTTCTATGCTATCCCTTTCAGTCACATGCAGGCTGAACTCATTTGATTGCTGGAGTTACTAGATGAACCTTGCATGTTCATCTCTATCTGGTATCCATTAAGAATACCATACAACTCAGTCAAAGTAAGAGTCTTAAGGTTCTCAGTCCTCTTGATAACAACATAATATTATGTCCATTGACTAGGAAGAGAGGACATGAACTTCCTTACAATGTCCCTGTTTTCAGTCCTTACAATGTCTCTGTTTTCAAGAGTCATTCCAACATCCACTAGAGTGTCCACAATCTCAACATACCTAAACTATTATTGAGTCATGGTTTCACCTGTTTTAAAGGTGAAGTTTTTAAACTGCTACTTCAGGAGATCCTTCTTGTTCTCCTTGGCTTCAGTAGAACCCTCATACATTAGTTTCAATGCATCCCACAGTTGTTTAGCTGTGTTTGCATTTCTTGAAACCTCTGTATACAGAGTTTGGAAGAGCAGTCTGAAGGGCTATCATGGCACTCTAATCAATTTCTACTCTCTTTCTATCTTTATCAGAGTAGTCAAACATAACCTTTGGAATCATATAGCCTCCAGCAGCAGCTGAAGAGGTGCTTAGTATGTAAGGTCCCGAGACAACAGATTCCCACATCCTAAACTCGATAAAACCTTCCATTCTTTGGCACCAAGTGTCAAAATATTCAAGAGTGATCAGTGGGGACTTTGTGATGGTTCCAGTTTTCATATCAGCTTTAGTGATAGCTGCCATTTAAGACGTTAAGTATTTTATGTGTATGATGGATCTTAAGATGGTGAGATCTCACTATCAAGAGTCATGAATGCTTTGATACCAATTGCGGGACCGTTTAAGGGGTTTGGTTACTTACAACACAACACATAATGAGTAGAGATTGATTTAGAACACTTAACAGATCAAATAGGGAACTAGAAAACCAGTTACAATGATACTAAGAAACACAAGTAATTGAAAGACATACCAAGAACAAAATAACACAAGTGTTTGATTTTCAAGAATGTTGTATATTGATCTCTAGTTCCTTACAAGTGTTACAAAGCATAAAGAAAGATACACGGGACCAGAGATACTTTACATTACATCCTACAGTCGGCCATACTTTGAAGGCCAGCTGGATACATGATCTAGACAACAACAAAATCAATGTAGAGTTAAAAGGTAGATTGTCTTTTGACTAATACTATGACATGCCTTTGCTCACATCCTAATATATATTACAAAAAGGATAAAAATACATAAAGTAGAAAGAAACAAACACAATACCTCAATGTTCAGTTTACTAAAAGAATGGACCTTTTCACGAACTTGTGAAAGTTGGTGAGTCGAACAGAGTTGCAGTGGAAAGATGGTCCAACTTTATGGTAAAAGGTACATCGGATAAAGCATGTACTCAAAAGTCTTCAGAAGAAATCTTTCTTCATAAACTGGCTTCGAAAGACTTTGTCTCTGAAGCTTCTAAGACTTCATGTTTGGCTTCGAAAGATATTGGTTTTAGCTTCGAAAGATTTCACACTTAGATTGTTTTATAATGCGATATGTGAAACCTTCAAAACATTCTACTTCAGCACTTTGTGTATGCATGCATAACAAACTATTTAAATATTTTGGATTGCATCAACTTTATATGAAACCTTACACTTCTCTCAATACCCGTAGGTCATTATTGGTTATTTCTAGGGCCCTCCGCCCCCTTCTATGCTCAACATCGTCCTTTGAGATTTATATCTAGTGCTTCACTAATGCCAAGAGATATTATTGGTCTCTCCATTAATGCATTACTAGGGATTTGAGTCTATTAGGGGTTACCTCTTCGCAACCAAACACACTAAATAATAAAATTCAATTTCAGTTTCAATTTGATTCCAATAAAATTCAATTTCAGTTTCCTTCTAATCAAATTAATACTTCCCCTATTTTTAACCCTCTACAAAAAGTTGATATGTTAAATTAACATAAAAAGATAGTAGTTATTTTTATTTATCTTTAAATCCCGTAAAACCGACTGATGAAACTGTAGATGCGCACACTAAGTAAGATTATATTCATAATCTCCATAGTTGATAAAGAAAAAATCAGACCCATGACTTTAATAAATAAATCAAGATGATGATCTAAGGCAAAATTGCACGTGCAGCAAATTGGTAGGGCAACCATATATAATCTTTGTATGTTTTCATACTAGTGGAACATAAGCGTTTTCATGTTGGTCAATCAAACATTGCTTCTCATCCTAACCTTAACTGACAATGACTAATGATGAATCCTTAAAATAAGAAATTATGTTGGATCTCGTTTTCTTCTGAGGTCGAATAAAAGTTCAAGAACTAGTAATCAAGTTTGACTATTCCTCTAAAGTTAATTAAAGTTTTTTCTTTCCAATATAATCACTCAATTATCATTAGGTGTTATGATTTAATAAAACTGTTTTTAAAATGTAATTTCTTTTTTTAATTATGAAAAAAGTTCATAACATTGACACACGTCTTAATTGAAACAATAAAAGAATAACTAGAAAACTTGATAATTAGTACGTGAAGATTACTCAATATTTCAATTAATCAATTGTCACCACAATTAAAATAGTTCCGACTTCTTAAGTGGTTTAGAATCAATTCATTAGATTTTTTTTTTATAAAATGGTCGCTTTCATTAAAAAAATAACCATAATAGCGGCCTGTCAATTTCTTTGACTAGCAAAATACATTAAACAATATATCTAATATAACTACGCTATCGGACGTGTACCTAATAACACCGCAGAAAATATAGAATTAGTCAATAAACGGAGGGAGATTTTTCAGCATTTCTAAGACAGCGATGTTTGAAAGGAATGGATAAAAATATAAACTTTTGTGAAATGATGCTTCTGACGTGTGTATATATATGATATCAAAATATTAAACTAACCATAAAAGTTTAACGAAAAAGGAATGGTATTAATAATATGGGTAGGTTTATCATAAAATAATATTTAATATGAAAATCCAAAAAAATAATATTAAGCTTGACATGTATATTTTTTATTATCTAAAAATATTACATGTTGGTTGTTGTATCAAATACATTACGTCATTGTGTCTAATAGGTTACATCATTATGTCTAATACGTTACATCATTGTGTTTAATACGTTACATCATTGTGTTTAATACATTAAGTCATTGTGTGTAATACATTAAGTCTGTCTAATACGTTTGGTCATTGTGTCTGATACTTTAGGTTATTATGTCAACTATCGGTTAATTGTGTCAAATATTTTATATCATTGCTATATGTATTTATAATTATCTTTTACTTTTAAATTATTTCAAGTTATTTTGTTGTTTTTTATATATCTTACTATTATTATATACCACATCTAATTTGTCACATGTCATCTCTTTTAAGCTTTTTTTGTACACGTGGCAACTTGTGAGACTTCCATGCTCATGACTTGTTGTGTGTTAAAAAAACAAAACAAATCCACTAACAATGAAATCAAGAACTAGATTGAACACCAAAACAATTACAGAGAACAAGAACAAAGAAGATATCACAAATTAAAGGTTATCCCTCTTCATTATTCACCTACTTTTATTCCCAATTCACTAACTATTAACAACTTTACTAAAGTATTTACACAACAAGCCTTTCAAGATTACTCTTGTTTACAAACATGATCCACTAGAACCTTGTAAATCTCATAATGACAATTATAGCCCTTTATCTAACAATCTCCATAAAAGACAGACCTATAGTTCTATTCTTCCTCTAAGCCAGACCATTTTGTTGTGAATTACCGGGTATAATTAAGTGTCTAGCAATCCTATTCTCCTTGCAGAACTAATTGAACTCATAATTTTAGAACTAAGATCATTATCAGTTCTAAGTTTTTTTATTCTCATATCAATCATGTTTTTTTATCAATACCTTCTACTCTTTGAACTTAGTGAATTCCTCATTCTTATTTTCTAACACAATCACCCACACTCACCTTGAGTAATTATCAATTATGGATAGGTAATACATAGCACCTCCTAAAGACTCATATTGAGCTTGCCCTCAAAGGTCAGAATGAATATAATCAAGAAACCTTTTATAGCTTTTCTTTACTGAACTTCACCCTCTTATGCTTTCCAAGAATATAGTTCTCACATGGATCAATGTCACAGTGCTTTAGGTCTCCCAACACTTGTTGTTTGTTGAGTTCAACTAAGCCTTACACACTTAAGACCTAGTCTATTATGCCACGACACAACACCATCTTTTGTATAGGCTTGAGCAACATGGGTGACACTGCTTAACAAGACAACATTTCCATCCAAGAGGTAGATGTTGTTTTCTTTCCTTGTGCCTGCCAAGACCACCATAGACCCTTTAATCACCCTGGCCTTACCATTTTTCGGATTCACCTGGTATCCTTGCCTTTTAAAAACACCAAGTGACAAAAGGCTTCTCTTTAGTGGAGGAACATATCTCACTCTTGAGATCATGCAACATGCCATTGCATATTTTCAATGTAACATTGCTTGTTCCAAGAATAGGACATGGCCTTTCATCCCCTAACTTGACAGAGCCCAGGTCCATTAAATTCAACTTTTGAAGAAACCGTTTACATGTGTCATGTGGAAAGAACACATAGAGTCTATTAACAACTGTTTGCTTTTACATAAATTAGCCACACAAAATACATCTGGACAATCATAGCCATCTGATTATTTATCTTGAGATACATGATTTTGGTTTCCTTTATGGTTGTTGGCCTCATCTTTCTCCTTCTTTAGCTTAAGCAGTCCCCGTTAAGTGTTTCTCGAAATTCCACAAGAAGCACCTTCTCTTCAAATTCGATTTTGACCTTTCTTGGTTCATTCCCTTGAATCCTCTTTGTCCAGGTCTTCCCTGACAAATAAGCATTCTCCACCATATGATCCGATCTATTCTTCAATTCTTTCGAGTTGAACACTACTAGTACATCCTCCATGCTCAGGGTCTCTCTTCCGTACATCGAAGTATCAACAAAATGTTCATAGGTCGACGGTAGGGATGTCAAGAAGATAATTGTTTGATCCTCATCATCCAATTCCACTTCAATATTATGAAGATCCAATATGCGTTTATTGACCTCATTTGAGTGGTACTCTAAGGATTTTCCTAAGCTCATATTAAATGTATATAGACGTTTCTCAGATATAATCAATTCGCTAGTGACTGTGTCATGTATAGTGATTCTAGCTTCGACCACATGCCAATGACAGTCAACTCCTTAGATACTTCTGAAAGGACTCTAGCTATCTCCTGAGCTTAGTATTATAGGACTGCACACCTTCTTTAAGATATCCTTCTTCACTTTATCAGAAAGGTCTACCGACATATTGGTTTCCCGTAACGATGCATCTAAGACCCCCTGATGGACCAATAGAGCCCACGTCTTCACTCACCATAGGCTGAAATCATTTCTCCCATCAAACTTTTCCAATTCCTATTTCATCAATCCTATCGTAACTTCGATCATCATGAAACTTAATTTGATTTTCCTTGATGTTTAGAACCACTTGGCTCTGATATAAAATTGTTAAAGAAACACAACAAATCCACAAACAATGAAATCAAGAACTAAATTGAACACCAAAACAATTACAGAGAAATATAACAAAGATTACAAATAGAAGGTTATCACTCTGTGTTATTCAGTAACTACTTTTATATCCAATTCACTAGCTAACTATTAACAACCTTACCAAATAATTTACATAACAAGTCCTTTAAGATTACTCTTGATTACAAACTTGATCCAAGCTACAACTAGAACCTTGTAAATCTCATAATGACAATTATGACCCTTTATCTAACATTGTGTATACTCGTGGACTTCAAGACCTACTACTTTTTTAACCCATAGTCTAATATGGATCCTAAATAATCCTTATAATCCAAAGTGAAACCCTAATTCTCACAAAAATCTTTGTCGACTCTTTTAATCGCTACGCTGTTCATCGATTTGTAACCCTAGATCCCTTAAATTGAGTTGAATAATGCTGAGATTGAACGTCGTACAACCTCTAGTTTGTTATCCGCTTCCTCTTCTCACGGTGTTGTTTTATAGTCAAATACCTTATCTTCTTATTATGTTATTTATTTGTTTTGTTTGGTCAATTCACATCTTAAATCATTAAAATCTTAAAAATTGGTTGTACTTTAATGTCTATCTAATCGATATACTTTGTTGCTCTTTGATTAATCCGTGATTTTATTATGTTTTATATTTGTTGTGTTTATTGATTGATCCACATCTTAAATTATTGAAATCTTTGTAATTTGGGTGTATTTGAATATCTATTTAATTGCTATACTTTGTTGTTCTTCAATTAATCCAGTTTTTCATCCATTACTTTTTGGGTTATCTGTTTTCCCTAGGTGAAATTGCTACTAATCTGATCGAAAAAATAATTTACTTGTTACTTTCATTAACTTGTTATTGCTTGTATTATCAAGTTTATTATATGCTTCTATAATCATAATAAAACTATGCTTTCACATCTTTTAAATTATCCAGGCATGAGATAAACTCTAAAGTTCAAACTTACTTTACTAGTATGTAGCAAATAACTTTATTTAATGAGATATTATTATAATTATACATCAATGAATCATCCCTTCAAAATATGTATGCCATTTTTGTTATCTATAATTTTTTAAAATTAAGTTTATTCATTTTTCTACCCTTTACATGTCTATCTCTAACAAAACGTAACTTTGTTTGAGATTTTCTGCTTATAGATGGTTCTATGCTTTGAATATTTTCAACAATATGTTACCATAATAGATACTCCTTATCATCTTCAAACCATCAACTCATTACCAAAAAACTTTCACACGACACAAATGCTTTCTAGGATGAGTATCATAACATTTTTCCTTCATTAACGAATAGACAACGTGATGTTTTTGACGATATCATGAAAGGTATTTTCATCAAGACAAATATCAAACTTACTTTTTTAGTATGGAAGAAAAAGCTTTATTTAATGATATATTATTATAATTATACATCTATGAATCATCCCTTTAAAAAAATGTATGTAATCTTTTGTTATCTATGGTCATTATAAATTAAGTTCATTTATTTTTCTATCATTTACATGTTTATCTCTAACAAAATATCAAATAAAAATCTAACTTTGTTTGAGTTTTTTTTTTGCTTACAGATGGTTATACGCTTAGAAGATTTACAACAATAAGTTACCCTAGTGGGTACTTCTTAACATCTTCAAACCATCATATCATTACCAAAGAAGTATAATATGAAACAAATACTTTGTGGGGTGAGTATCATAACCTTTTTCTTTCAATAATGGGGTGTTTTTGATGATATCATGAAAGGTTTTCTCATCAAGACAAAGGAGGTGTATTTTTCTTCTATGATTACTAGAAAACTATAAAAAAAAACTTTCCTTTGGAAAACCTTATATGCAACAATATGACGTAAAGGTAAGATAGTTTTAAATATTGCTTCAAGCGGTATTACATCATTTCTGTTGACAAGAGGACGCACAACACATTTTGTCGTTAAATTTGAATGTGTATTATTTTTAATTTGTTATAACAATACAATAGTTGAACTTTATTATCTGGGATGAAACATCAATGATACAAAAACATGCATTTGAGGCCTTAGACAAGACTATGAATGACATACTTAACCCTTATTCTACAGAAGTTATAAAATGCTTTTTGGAGGGTGAGTGGTTGTCTTTTGAGGAGATTTCGTCATATTCTACCAATTATACCAAATGAACAAGTCACGATCTTGTAAATGCTTCAATAAGTTCATCCTACATTGGTCAAAATGCAAAGTATTAGAGATTAACAAATTCATGAGGTTAATTGTTGGAAGAGATGCAATAAAGATGTAGAGAATATATGAAGAGGCTGATGCAACTCAAACACCCAAAATCTCTCCTACATGCTGCACAAGTACATTGAAGAAGAATGCTTTGAAAATTTCACACATGCAACAGAAATAATCTAAGTGTGAAATCTTCCGAAGCCAAGACCAATATATTCCGAAGCGAAAGATGAAGTCTTCTGAAGCTTCAGAGACAAAGTCTTCCGAAGCTCAACACTTGAAGACAGATTTCTTCCGAAGACTTTTAACAACATGCTTTATCTGATGTACTTTTCCATAAAGCTGGACCCCTTTCCGTTGCAACTATTTAAATTCATCAACTTACATGAGTTGGTGAAAAGGTCCATGCTTTTGGTAACTATACTTGAGTTCTTGAGTTTGTCATTTTCTACTTCATGTACTTTATCTTTTTGTTAATAGATAAGGATGTGAGCTATGGCATGTCATAGTCACTTGCCTTTTGACTCTATAATTGATTTTGTTTTGAGTCTAGTCAATTGTATCCATCTGGCCTTCATAGTATGGCCGGCTGTAGGATGTAGTATAAGTATCTTAGGTTCTTGTAACTTTTTTTTATGCTTTGTAACACTTGTAATGAAACTTGAGAAAGCAATATACTGCAATCATGAAAACCATATACTTGTGCATCTTGTTCTCTTTTTCTGTCTCACACTTACTTACTTGTGTTCCTAGTATCATCATTGTGGTTAATCCAGTTCACTATTGGATTAAGTTTAGTTTATTCTCCTCTTTGTGTTGTTATGTTGTAAGTGACCCCCTTCACTAGTCCTGCATTTGGTATCAGAGCATTCCAGGCTCTTGATATAAGATCTCACCATCTTTAGATTCCTCACACACACAAATACTAAATTTTTTAAATGGCAACCATTTCCAAAACTAATATGGAAACTAGAACCATGAATAAGTCCCCATTGATCACTCTTGAAGAGTTCGATACCTGGTGCCAAAGAATGGAACGTTTCATCAGGTCTCTAGACTCAAGAATATGGGAGTCTGTTAAGAATGGACCTTACATACCATACACCCCTTCTGCTACTTGTGGTGGTATGATCCCCAAGGATGTAACCCACTACACAGATGAAGATAGAAATAGAGTATAGATTGACCGGAAGGCCATGACAGCCCTTCAGACTGCTCTTCCTAACTCTGTATACAAAGGTTTCAAGAAATACAAAACAGCTAAGCAGCTGTGGGATGCATTGAAACTGATGTATGAGGGTTCCTCTGAAGCAAAGGAGAACAAGAAGGATCTCCTGAAGCAGCAGTTTGAA
>BJCM01036427.1:0-17494 GCA_018326385.1 Flaveria bidentis | reverse complement strand
CAATTGTCAAATGTTGACTACCTTGTTAATTTAAATAATGGGATAAAGGTCACCTAACTATCATTTAAATGTAACGTTGGATTCTAGATTTTAATTATTAATTGTCTATGAGACATGAAAAGGGTATTAATGATTAAAATGTAATATTTCAGAAATACTAATATGAACTTTGTAAATTTTGTAGAAATGGCCGCAAACATTAATGCTACCACCCCGACCGTCCATACCCTATCGCTACGAACCATCTTAGAAAGGGATCGTCTTAACCATAATAATTTTATGGACTGGTTTCGAAAATTGAAAATTTTTCTCAAGCAAGAGAAAAATGCCTATGTCCTTGACGATCCCATTCCTGACCAACCCGACCCTGAGGATGTTGAGGCCTATAAAGATTGGCTTCTGTATACTGAAGATTACATGCAGGTTTCGTACCTCATGTTGGGAAGTATGATTCCTAAACTCCAAAAGGATTTGGAGCATCATGGGGCATATGACATGATTACCTAGTTGAAGAAAATGTTCCTTCAACAAGCTAGGGTAGAGCGCTTCGAAACGGTTCGAGCACTTCATGCGTGTCGCATGGAAGAAAGCCAATCAGTATCATCTTATTTTTTTAAGATGAAAAGCCACGTTGATCACCTCGAGAGGCTTAATTGACCCGTCTCAAAGGAGCTGGCCACGGATTTGATCCTTAATGGCCTAACCAAAAGGTTTGAGACATTCATAATGAATTACAATATGAACAGATGGGACAAGAGCATTGGTGACCTTCACGCGATACTCAAAACAGTCGAGGCAGGGATGGGTAGAAAGGTTTTACCTGTTCTCTCGATCAATGAGGGAGGCAACAAGAAAAGGCCATACCCCGATCCCAAAGCAAATGTTGCCAAAGGAAAAGGGTACATCAAAGGAAAAGGGAATGGAAAGGCTAAAGCGGAACCTTCAAAGCCTAAGCTTAAGAAGCCTAAGGTAACGGAGAACGATCATGCTTTGAGTGTGGTGAGATAGGACATTGGAAAAGGAATTATCCAATCTATCTCAAAGAGTTGAGAAACAAGAGGGATGTTGGGCAAACCTCATGTACAACTTTCATGATTCATATTGGTTTAAATGTTATTTCTTCAAACACATGGGTATTGGATACCAGATGTGAAACTCACATTTGCAATTTGTTATAGGGGTTAAAAAGAAAGAAGCGCTTCAAGAAGGAAGACAGAAGTCTCTACATGGGCAATGGAGCAAAAGTTGATGTTGAAGCCCAAGGAGATTATATTTTGAAACTTTCAAATGGCTTGGAAGTTGTTCTTATGAACATTATGTATGCTCCTAGTTTGACTAGGAACATAATTTCTGTTTCACTTTTAAAACAATGTGGTTATAAATTAAAGTTTTTTAACAATGATATTCATGTTTGTATGGATGATGTATTTTATTTCAAGGCTATGCCTTTTAATGGTATCTATGAATTGGTTCATGATGATTCATCCTTTAACAATTACTTATACCAAATAAGCACCAAGAAACTTAAAATGGGTTTAAGTGATTCGTATATTTGGCATTGTCGTCTTGGTCACATAAACAAGAATCGGATTCAAACACTTCAAAAGAATGGTCTTTTGAAAACAAATGAAAATGGTTCATTTGATAAGTGTGAATCTTGTTTACAAGGTAAGATGACCAAGTCGCCCTTTAGTGGTACTAATGAGAGAGCAGAAGACTTAGTGGGAATCATACATTTGGATGCATGTGGTCCTTTTAAGACAATGACTAGAAATGGTGAAAGATACTTCATTAACTTTACCGAAGATTATAGTCGCTATGGTTATGTGTACTTGATGACACATAAATATGAAGCTTTTGAAATGTTCAAAATCTTCAAGAATAAAGTAGAAATCAACTCAATAAAACTATCAAAGTTCTTCGTTCAGATAGAGGAGGTGAATACCTTAGTGAGGCTTTTCAGGATCATCTAAGAAGTTGTGGGATTGTCTCACAACTTACTCCACCTGGAATATCATAACATAATGGTGTGTCTGAAAGGAGAAACCAAACCCTTCCTCTGCCAGAAATGTATCCTTCAGCCTCACCTCCAAATGAACAGGACCTCCATCAAAATGTTGAAATTGTTGAAGGAGAGATTTGTTCCCTGTCATATGCCTAGAGCATCCACTGCCTACAATACACACATTATTGTTCTTGTCATATAGACGTCCCTGCACATAAGGTGAAAAAGTTAGTTTTGATTGGAAACCCAAGCCTTATTAGTCTTGGGCTTTTCGAATGATAAGGATGATATTGAACCAAAATTTATGCATGAGGGTTCAATAGGTGTTTGTGAAGAAGAGGATTGGGCTGCTACATCTTCTTTGATCTTCCATTCCATCCCTTGGTTGATCATTAAGGATGAGCTTGATGAAGCTTGAGCAGCATGATATTCTTCCGAAGCCTCATTCTTTTCGGAAGAATTCTTCACCACCTTTTCTTCCGAAGCAGTCTTCTTCTGGGATGGTTTCGAGGGAACTCTTTTGTTCTTTTGAGTCTTAACAGCTTTAACTTCCGAAGCCATATACCTTCGGAAGAAGGACTTTCTTCCGAAAGCAACCTTGCTTCAGAAACAAGCTTTCTTTTTTTCATCACTTGAACCATATGATAGGGTCCTAATAAGAAACCTTCCCTAACTCCTTCTCTTTTAACATTGTTTGCATAATGTGTGCTAGTAGGATTGTAGTAACAATCTTTTGTCATGTGGTTTTGCAGACCACACATTATTCAGGAAATGTTAGTCTTTTGGGAACTTGAAGATTGTTGTTTCTTGTTCTTCTTATCTTCATAAGCATTCTTTCCCTTTGTCTTCTGATCCTTTTGTTGGATAGGAGTGCTGGCACTACACACTTTTCCAGGATCAGAAGTTCCCACCACTTGTAATCTAGTTATGATGAACACACCATTTTGTTGTGGGTCAATCTTCAACTTAGATTCAGCCACTTTCTTGGTAGTTTTTTTGGCTGCCTTAACCCGGCTTTTTCTGGATTTGGTGGTTAGGGGTTGGTCCTCACCGGTAAGAGGGGTTTGGTTTACCTGACTCTTCCTTATGATGGTCTCCAAAGTTGCATCACTCTTTGACTCATGGGAAGGTGGGTCAGCAGGTGGAACCTCTTGCTCTTCGGTACCACATCTTGGTTGTCTAATAGACTCATAAGAGTGTGGTGGAGCAACTTCATTGATTCCCAACCCAACTTTGTTTTGATAACAAAGTTTGGAGTGAAAAGATGATGCAAGGATGGCTTGGAAGTTTTGCTATGAGATAGCATGCTTCCTTGCTTGAGCCTTAGCTGTGACAAGCTGGCCTTGAACCTCAGATAATTTGGATATTAAATCCTTGATTTAAGTCTTGTAGTTTGTATGTTCATGTTTTAACAAGGATATGGTTTTCTCTAACTCATCAATTTTCTTTTGATTGTCAGTTTCAATCCTTTTAAAATCATATTTTAAGATATTTAAAGAATCAATATCAAATTTAATTACCATATTGTAGTACTAATATAACTTAACCTTAGCAATCCAAGTTGGAGTACAAAGATGTTCATATACCTTGGTATCATCTGTTCCAGCCATGAGTGCTTGAGCAGGAGTCACATCCTATACCATGAAGCTCTAGTCAACTTCTTGAGCTACAACTGTTGTTTTAGTTGACTTCCCAGTGGCTTTAGGTGTAGAGGGATGTAAGGAGGGTTGTGAGGTTCCCAGATTTGACTTGAGAGCCTTACATTCCCTTGAAAAGTGACCAAGTTGGTTATAGTTGTAACATGTGGCCTTTGTTTTGCCAAACCCAAATTTGCTGCTAGCTGGTTTTGAGGGAACTGCCTTCTAGTTCTTTTAAAGAACTTCTTTGCTCCATAGCTCAGCAAAGCCATTTATTGGACTATGTCCACATACTCCACATCATCTGGACTGAAGCACCCTAGATTATTAAAGCAATATTGATGATCACCAGAGTACCCACTTCCTGAGACAAAGACACAGTTGTCCTGAAAAGAACCTTGCTGAGCCTATTATGACCTTGGAGTCTTAGAGAATATGATGTAAGTTCCTAAAGAACCAATTTGGTTGTTAAGAATATGTTAGGTACTGCTGAGGTTAGGGGGTTCTGAGCCTTCATCAACCATTAAAGCATTGCTAGCAGGAAGGGTTGAAGGTTTGCTCATCTAAATGCCCTTTTTGTTGTCCATCTCTACATGATATCCGTCAAGGATGCCATATAGTTCAGACATGGTGAGGGAGTTCAAGTTTTATGTCCTCTTGATAGAGACACAGTAAAACATCCACTCATTTGGGAGTGCACTTTTCCGAGTGAGATCTCTCAACTCAAGGGCAATTCCCACATACTAAAGGGAAGAGATAATATCCATGTACCTGAAGTATTACTCGCTGAGGGTCTCTCCAACAATGTGAGTAAAGTTCTCGAAACTGCTGCTTCAGTGAATCTTTTTTGAGTCATTGGAGCTAGAGTACATTTGAGATAATGCATCAAACAGTTTTTTTGCTAACTTTTAGTGCTCAAACCCCACCATTATGGAGTTGGGTATAGCAGTCATAAGAATAGTCATGGCATTACTATCTATGTCCATCTTCTTCCGGTTGAAACACTTCACTTTACTTTTATCCAACCCAAAATTTCCACCGGATACATCGCTAGGTAACTTCCTTTCGGTTCTCTTGTAGAACATATTGGCTATGTGAATGAAGAGGTGCTTGATGGATTTCGCATTTTCATCTCCATCTAGTAGCCACTAAGGATATCATACAGCTGTGTGAGAGTAAGGGTAGTGAGATTTTCAGTTCTCTTAATGGCCACACAGTAGTGAGTTCATTATCTGGGAAGGAGAACATGAAATTTCTCACAATGTCCCCATTCTCAAATTTTACTCCAACATCCATTAGAGTATCCATAATTTCAACATACCTGAAGTATTGTTGAGTCATTGTTTCACATGTCTTGTAGGTGAAGTTCTCAAATTGCTGCTTCATGAGGTCTTTCTTGTTTTCCTTGGCTTCCTTACCCTTCATACATAAGCTTAAGTGCATCCTAGATTAATTAGTCATTTCCTTTGGTAGATAGAGTTTGGAAGAGAAGTTTAGAGAATGGCCATGACTTTCTGACATACATCAATCTTCTTCTAATCTTCTTTAAAATAATCAGCCATTTTCTTTAGTATCATCCCACCTCCAATAATGGCTGAAGAGGTTCTTAGAATATGAGTTCTTTCAATTACAGATCTCCACACGCTACCTTGAGGTTTAATGAACCCTTTCATACGTTGGCACCAAGTATCAAAATCATCAAGAGTGATTAGTGGACACTTTGTCATGGTATTGGTTTCCATATCAGCCTTTGAGATAGTTGCCATTTGAGTTGATAAGTGTTTTGTGAAACTAAAGAGATCTAAGATGGTGAGATATTATAATCAAGAGCCTTAAAAGCTCTTATACCAATTGCAGGATTGGTTAAAAGGGTCAATGCAATAGTTTTACAAGGTGGGGAAACTTAGAACACTTAGTAGATCAAATAGTGAAGCGGCTTATTTGAAACAAAGAACACAAGTAAAAGAACACTAACAAGAACAAAATAGTTTGGTTTCAAAAATGATGTATATTGCTCTCAAGGTCTTATAAGTGTTACAAAGCTTACATACAAGAATACAAGTACTTGAGATAATTTATACTACATCCTACAAGCGGCCATACTTTGAAGGCCAACTAGAAACACAAATATAGACAACAAGATCAATGTAGAGTCAAAAGGCAATTTGCCTTTTGACTAATGACTATGACATGCCATAGCTCACATCCTTATCTATTACAATAAGGATAAAAGTACATAGTTGGAAAGTTACAGACTCAACACCTTAATCTATAGTTGACAAAAGCATGGACTATTCACCAACTCATGCTAGTTGGTTTATATTCAAAGATGGTAACAGAAAGGTGTTTCAGCTTTTGTCAAAAGTATGTCAAGACATGCCTTCAATGTATTCGGAAAATCAATGTTTTGCTTTGGAAGTCTTTGTCTTTGAAGCTTCAAAAAGACTTTATCTTTGGCTTCAAAAAATTGGCATTTTGGCTTCGGAAGATTTGATACTTAGCAAAATTCACTAAGTTATATCAAATCTTCTAAAGTACTTTCCTAGTACTTCACATGTGCATACTGAGAGCTCTTTGGGTTGCTCTTTGGTTGCATCAGCCCCTAAGTGTATTCCTTATAGTTAGATCAATTGGTTTGACAAACCCACCACATTTGTTTACTAGCATGGTGATTGCGACTGAAATCATTCATTCTATAAGCCTTTGTACGTGGACCGAGTCAATTTAGTCATTAAGTTTGGTTGTGTTGGTTTGTCTTTTATGTTGCACTATTGCATCATAAGTCTTGACATTGCCATGTGAATTGAATTATTTTAAATCTATTTAATCAACATATATATGTATTCAAACCTGTGATTACTCATTTGTTAGATGACTCTGTTACTTTGTCACATGATTTCAGCAATGTTGATTAGTGGAATTTCATGCTCATTTAGGATTTGGACCTAGATTAATAAAAGGCTTTTTATTATATTTATTTGGATTATTGTTTAATTGTAATGTGTCATTTGATTAGTATTATTCAAATGAAGATGACATTGATATTATTTCAATGTATTCTCTACCATATAGTATGACCAATTGATTCACATTCGTCCGCCCTAATAATTTTGTTATTGGTCGGGGTGTGACAAGATGCAATTATTTAATATTTCTTTGTTGAGATAGTAGTATCATCTTTTCACATATTATCAGAAATGTTGATGCATTTGATCTCATGAATATATTAAAGGTTCAAATTATTAAAAACGAATTTGAAATGAAAGATGATATTACATCGGTGTATTACTCAACATACAAAGAATTTTTATGCATCACTCAATTTATATAAAAGAGACGTTGAAACCTGTAGCATGATCCGGTTATCAATATGCTTCGAATAAAATATTTGGTTATAATGTATAATTGATTCAATGAATATCACTAATCATCTCTTATTAAAGGTATGAGATTATTTTAGGAATAATTTCATTATGTTATAGGTTAGCTCGTTTCTAGCAAGCAGATATCAAAATCAGGTAGAACTAATATTTGAATACCATTAAGATTATACTTTACTAACCCATTGAAAAAAGTTTGGTTTATCTTTTTATGCAGGGAACATAATACAACAAGATCATAGATCTTGTGGTATTTTTGTATTTATTTATGAGATGAGTCAATTCAAGGCTTGGATGAAAATTACACATCATTGCTTTACATAAAAAAATTGACATTGAAAGATCAAGCGGTGAATTGTGTTGGTCCATTTGATCGATTGCTGTACAAATGAGATGTTGATTTGTTCAATATCGGATACAATAAATAGATAACAAAGATAAATAACACTAAGAACAACCACAATGTCAACAAATATGAACAATAATGATCAATACAATGAACAATAACAAAGCACATATGTATTTTAGTGAATAAACTGCTTACAAAGGTCTCTTGCAACAATGATAAACGATTAGGATTTTTGTAAGGATACCCAACAATGAACAAGATTAAATCTTATATAGCAATCCTAGTTTCGTAGACAATTTCAATGTCAACGAATCTATGCTACACAAACTATAGTTTCGCCTGGCAGAAACAACAGTTTCTCCGGGTGAATTAAACAGCTGACTATGAGCGAAACTATTGTTTCGCTCATAGTTTCGCTAGACTACAAAACTAAACAAAATGATCAACATTCAAAATTAAACTAACATTAAACCTATTACAAAGTAATATGAATATAATCTAATCTAAGGTGAGTCCAACCTATACTTGATTTTCAATACTCCCCTTACATTTGATCTCACCGCCTTCACTTGTCTTGATTTGTCTAGTCGGCTCCGGTCTCTCCCGTTGCATCTGATGTATCTTTATCTGCTCCTGCAGCTTCTTCCTCGGGAGCTTTAGGCATGGATTCTCCATGGTAAGCTTCAGTCTCCCCCGCTGCCTCTGATATGTCTTCATTAGCTCTTGCAGCACCTTCCTTGAGAGCTTCAGCAACTGATTCACTCTGGTCACCTCCTGCTTCATTAGCTCCCTCGAGACGAGCACTAGCTTGCTCAAACTGTCTTGATAAGTCCCTCACATCCATATCTAGCTCATCCAACGCTCTCACATTCTCAGCTAGCTCCTTCTCCTTTATCCTCACACCTCTAACTTTATTAGCCACAGTCATAAACAGACTGCTTCTTTTCTCATCTCCTCCCCTGCCCCTGCTTTAATGTGGTTATCACAAAGAACTAGCAAGTCTTTATCACAAAATCCAAATAACTCCAACGGATCAAACAGTCTAAACTCACCCCCATTCTTCACCCTGATCATAGCCTCCCTGTGTTGTTATCATAGAACTACTTCTCAAAGTTTTGTAATTGCTAGGGGACAGGATCTGACAATCAAACCCTGTTCACTGTCTTTGTGGGTTTCACCCTTAGCACAATTTTTCCTTTGCCCATTTCCCAGTGCTTATCCTTTTTGGATCTTCTCCTTTCAGCCTTCATTATCATGTTTTGGTTCGTTTTAAAGAAAACATAGAATGACTTAGTCTCCACAGATATTTGGCAAAGAAACTTATCCTGTCCTCATGATGTATTGAACAAATGACACGTTCTGCATGACTCTTCCTCTCAAATGCAACATAGGTCTCATTTCAAAAGAAATAATGCCCTTATAGACATCAAATAATAAGAGCTCCAGGTCTATACTTACGTATAACAGAAGAGTTGATCAACTGAGTCTTACAGATGAGAGCTTCAGGTCTATACTTACGTATAACAAAGAAGATCATCATATTGTGCCGATGAGAGCTCCAGGTCAGTACTATCGTACAACAAAGATGATCATCACTCCAGGTCAATGTTCATACATAGCAAATGAGATAAGCACTAGATAGAGTATAGAGGGGAGCATCTTAGATACAAAGATAAGAAAGCCTATAGCTTTTGAGATAGGGTGGAATGTTTTGATGTAAATATACTTTAGATAAGAATAACTCAAAACAAAGATATCACGTTCTCAACCCTTTTCGAACAAGGACTTGAGAGTTTGTGAAGGCCAAAAATGTCAAGGGGATTATCTGAGTCATCTAGTTTCTTGTTCTTCTAATTAAGCCACAAGATTACTGTTTACTTCGCTTTCTGGCTGAACATAACAAGCATATCCCACACAAAACCGTTAACCTCCTTTACATCGTATGGGCTTCTCATTTTTTTTTCTACAAAGGAAAGCAAGAAGAACATTTGGTATCAGAGCCTTAGTGCTTATTATTTGTTGTGGTCCTTGGTTGTTTTCATTCAATATCAATTTTCATTAACTCCTAATCAAATTCGAGTGTATTTGATATCGTATTTGATTGAATTTTGCTTGCTTTTGGTTGGGAAAGCTCTATTAATCATCAGATCTCAAATCCATTGATATTTTAGTGATTTCAAATTGATTTCGTATTGAAAAAGCTTTTAAGCATCATCCAGCATACCTACCAATTCACCTAGTGAAACTATGCAGATCTTCCGGTAAAACTACCGGTGTTTTCCACTTTGAAATTGCTTTCAGCATTCTAGCAAAACTAGTATCACTGAACGAAAGTTCAACAGTGCTTGTGTACATATTACAAGAGAAATTGTTGTCGAAAGTACCATTGAACGAAATTTCAAGCTTGTTTCGTGCGAAATTGTCAGCGAAACTAAGCAGTTTCAAGCATTTGGCTAGCGAAACTACTGCTGAAATTGTCTACGAAACTATGGTGACTCAGCGAAACTAGTCCTCTTTACAAAAATACCATTTTTCTCTGAAATTAAATCTTCTTCAACGAAACTAGTATGTGAAAGATAACTTCCCTCACCCTTGTAGATCTTGAGAGTGTAGCTCCCAATGACCTCCGAGACTCATAAATGGGGATAAATTCAAAGATTGGAAAAGATATCTCAAAGCCTATTTCTTCTACACCAACCAAAATCAATGGGAATCTATCATTTTTGGTCCACAGATACTAACTATCACTGTTGCTGATGTTGTACCTAAAAACAAGGACCCAACCACATTCAACGAGAAGGATCTAAAGCTGATTGATTGAGACCAGAAAGCTTTTGGAGCATTAACTTTATGTCTTGCACCAGACATCTACAATCGATTTGCTGAGCATAAGAATGCTACGTCTCTCTTCGATGCTCTGTGTGAGTTCTATGATGGTAACGATGAGCTAGTGAATGACAAGAGTATTCAAGCTGAGATGGAATTCAACTCCTTTGTGGGATACAAGAGCGAGAGTCTCACAGATCTCACAAATCATTTTCTGACTGTTTCAAGCACACTAAAGAAATACAATGAAAAACTTTCCAATAGTGGGCAAGTCAACAGGTTGCTAGACTCTCTTCCACCTCAGTGGAGCCTACAGGTGAGAATGCTAAAGCAAGAAAGAGGTTTCACTGACTACAAGATTATGGAAATCATCAGTAAGCTTAAATCCTTCAAGTTAGACATGAAGAGAAGGGAATTCAACCAAACCATGATGCCTACATCTGGTTTCACTCAAAATGTTGCATTATTGTCTTTCACTACAAGCTCTCCAATGCAGGCATCTCGTCAAGGCGGACTGAATACTGGAGATTATTTTGGAGGTTGTGGTAGTGTTGGGAGAGATCAAGCTAACTTGAAAGCAAATGTTGAAACTTCAGTTCCATTTGAGACAGTGGCTCATTTTGGTATGTTTGTTCAGAGTTATGAAGCTTTAGTGGCAGGGGAGTTGAAAGGCAAAGGGATGACGATGGAGGATATGTATCAGGTGGACCCTGATGATCTTGAAAAGACTAGCATTCAATGGCAAATGGCAATGTTGACACTTAGAGCCCAAAGATTCACGGACGTATTGGAAGAAAAAAAATTTAAGGTCAAAGCTCTAACTCCAAACTAGGATTTGATAAGTCTAAGTTGAGGTGTTTTAATTGCAAATAGTTGGGACACTTTAAACGTGAATATCCATTGCCAATCATCACTGATCCTAGTAATTCAGGAGTTCCACGACTAGTTTCAAGCGGGAGTAAACAGGAAATGAGTCACAAGAAAGAGACAGCATTGATTTCTAATTTTGATTAGAGTGCTAAAGTTGAAGAGATGAGAGAAGAGATTAACCAAGCGTTGGTGGCTGAGATTGTGGAAGGAAAGAGGAAGGTGAACTGTGAGAATGAATTTGATCCGTTCAAAGAATTTAGAGATGAAGTTGAAGTGTCTGTGAAGGTGAAGGAGGATGAGAGGGTGAAAGAAAGTAAAGTTGAGGATATGAGGAAGGAAGGACGTCAACTCACTGAGCAAGAAAAATAAAAAGATAATGTTGCTACCACTGTAGAGGAAAACAAGTTGAGTACTCCGGTGTGCCAATGCGAGAAAGCTTTAGCAGCAGAAAACATGGCGATGGTACTTCCTTATGAGGTAATTCAGGATATGTGTTCTTCATTTAATTTAGGTTTATAAAGCTAATTGTTTATTGATTTATAATGAGAAAGATTTAAAATGAATTAATAAGGAACTTAAAATAAACGAGTCTAAATATTTTGTTAAATTAAACGAGGCTTTAAAAGAAAATGATCACTTAAAACGAATAGTTTTGGAAAGAAAAAATGTTGAGATTAACACTTTGATTGAAAGGGTTACACTTGCTAAATTTGAAATGAGAAAATTTCAGTCAAAGCTCAATAAATTGACTATATCAGGGATGAAACATGATGACTTATGTAAATCTCAAAAGGGGCTAGGATTAAAACAGGTTGGGATATGAAAATGCTAAGGTTTATCCTCCACCCAGTACTTACTGCTATTCTCCTATGCATGTTCCTCATCCTTCTAATGATTTGATCAAAATAGATACTAATAGTATGTCTGCATGTTTAGAAGGTGTGAACTTTAAGCATGTTCGTGAGGACTATGATTATGGACCGACTAGCGGGCTTGGATGCACTAGTCTTAGTACACATGAATCTCAGCATTCTATCTTAGATCATAAATCTAGTTGAAATTCTATTTTTGTTTCTAGTCAATTTGAAATAGATGATGTCTCATCTTGTTTTAGTGATGAATATGTTTCTTTTTTAAATTCTGTGGATTCTAATGATGCTACATTTTCTTATTGTGTTAATAGTGTGAATGATTCCATTGTAAACACTAACAAGAAAAATAAAACTAATTGTTTTGAAAAATTATTTTCTCACCTTATTCCATCTTTTACCCCAACGAATATTTCTTTATCAAATGAAAGGGTAACGTCAATATTGGAAGCAAGTACAAGTAGTACAAGTACTGTATTTCAGATGACAATTCATCTTCTTTTGTAAATATCATTCTTTTTCAAATAAAAATAGACCTAAAGACATGTATGAGACATACAGTGATGTTGATTCTAGATTGTCTGAATGTGATGAGGAAATATACATTGATAAAATTCCTACCTTGGGAATAGGTTAAACAAACCTAAAGATGATCATATAGTTAAGCATTATCCTAAGCTTCATCATAGACATGTTAATAGGAATTCATTTGGGAATAGGTTGACTCAATTGGTTTATAATTTCTTTTTTAAGAAACATGTCTCTCCTAAACCCAAAGTTGTTCAAACTTGGGTTCCCATTTCACCTGGTTAACATGTTCTTTGATATTTTTGTAGGAGTCATCTACTAAAGTCATAAACAGTGTATGCCATGTTGATAGTGGATGCTCCAGACATATGACAGGGCTCAAGGACTTATTGACCAATTATTGGATAATAAATGGAGATTATGTTGCATTTGCTGGCGACAAGAAAGGAGGAAAAATGGTTGGACAAGGAGGGGTTTCCAATGGTTCTCTTACTCTAGAGAAAGTCAACTATGTTCCCGAACTTGCTTTTAATGTGTTGAGTATCTCTCAGATTTGTGATAAAGATATTTTTCTATTGTTCAAGTGCAATGAATGTATTTTTCTGAAATCAGTGATTGATATTCCAGAAGAGATGGTATTAATGCGAGCTACAAGAAAGAATAATACATATCTTCTTGACATGGGTTCAAAGGAGTCAACGTCTACCGTCACTTGCCTTTTATCTAAAGCTTCTACTTCTGAGTCTTTCTTATGGCATCGCAGATTGGGCCACGTTAATTTCAAAAATATAAAAAAATTAGTTAAAAACAATCTTGTTAGGGTATTACCTTTACAAGATTTTTCAGTGGTTGAAAAATGTATGGCAAGTGCAAAGGGAAAAGAATATAAGAAACCACATAAACCAAAAATTGAAAATAGCATATCTAATCCTCTCGAGTTGTTACATACTGATTTGCTTGGCCCAATAAGTGTTAAATCAATTGCTAAAAAAATCTTTCTGTCTTGTGATAACAGATGATTTTTCTAGGTACTCTTGGGTGAGATTTCTTGCCCACAAGGGAGAGGCTAATGAGGAGTTGAAGAAGTTAGTTCTTTCAATCGAGACAATAAGCAAGAGGAAGGTTATGGCGATCAGAAGTGACAACGGTACTGAATTCAGATCTTTGATTCGTTCTGTGTTGCTAAAGGAATTTTAAGACAGTTCAGTGCTTCGAGGACCCCTCAACAAAATGGTGTGGTTGAATGAAAGAATCGCACCCTCATTGAAGTTGCTCGTACAATGATGATTGAATCCTCCTTACACATCATCTTTTGGGTTGAGGCGGTAAATTGTGCTTCATATGTTTAGAACAGGATGTTGATAGTCAAGGACAAAATGACGACTCCTTATAAACTGTTTCATAAGAGAAAGCCTTTGAATTCTTTCAACCATTTGGTTACTCGTGCACTTTATTGAATACTCAGGCGCAGAAGACGAAATTTGGTGTCGTGTCTAATGAATGTTACTTCGTCGGCTATTCTTCTTCTCAAAAAGCTTATCGAGTATATAACAAGAGAACAAGTATTGTTCAAAAGTCCTTTTATGTTGATTGGCAGGAATCTAATTCCTCCGATGTTTGATCGAACCAACATGGTTCTTTGACTCCGATACGGTGTTTAACTCTTTTAATCTTCTAGTTTTCGACGATGATGCGTCTATCTCCAATTTTCAAACAAATATCATTCCTCTAACTCCATTACCTGTCATCCCTCAAGCCCCTCCCACCTCATCTAGAAACGATGCTACATCAGTTGATATTGCATCTTCTTCATCATCATTTGACCTTCCACCTCCACCTGTTTCTGTATCCCTTCCCTCATTACCTACATCTACCTCATCTCAGCTGGTATAACCCATCTCTCCATTTGACTCTACCTTAATATCAACCTCACCTTGATCTACCCACCAACAACTCATTAGCCAACCGTCTTCGAATGCCCTACCCATGCCCACTGATATCCAAACATTGAAAGATAATCCATATGATAACATCATAGGATCTATCATGTGGAGTCAATCTGGTTTGATTAACATTTGTCTATTCTCTTATTTTATATCCCAAATCATCTCGAAAAATGTTCATGCAGCTCTTCAGGACCCTTCTTGGGTTGAATTGATGCAATTAGAGATGCAACAGTTTAGGAAACTTAAAGTGTGGACCCTAGCCGATCTTTCACCAAACAAAAGCCCAATTGGCATGAAATGGGTGTTCAAGAACAAACCAGATGACCGTGGCATTGTGGTAAGAAACAAGTCCAGATTGGTGGTCCAGGGCTTTGCTAAAGAAGAAGGATTGACTACACCGAAGTCTTTGCTCCTATTGCCCGTCTTGAAGCCATTAGAATATTTCTAGCTCATGCCGGCCATAAGAAGTTCAAAGTCTATAAGTTGGATGTCAAATATGCATTCCTTTATGGAGGCATTGACGAGAAGATATATGTGTGTCAACCACCAGGCTTTGAGGATCCCGACTTTCCTGACAAAGTTTACAAGCTTGATAAGTCCCTTTACGGTCTTTATTAGGCACCTCGGATCTGGTATGAGACTTTAACACAGTATCTCTTAAGCAATGGTTTTTCTCGTGGCACCACGATATGACATTATTCAAGAAGGAAGTAGATGCTGAGATGCTGATTGTACATGTCTATGTAGATGATATTATCTTTGGCTCCACGAAGCCAAAGTTGTGTCGGGAGTTCGAGAACGTAATGCGTAGTCGCTTCGATATGAGCATGATGGGGAAGATGTGCTTTTTCCTTGGATTGTAGGTTGAACAAAATCCAGATGGGATTCTCATTCATCAAGAGAAGTATATTAAATAAATTTTGAAGAAATTCAAGATAGATGACGCTTCTTTTAAAATGACTCCATTTACAGCGCAAACATGCCTCATTCCTGACGAGAACGGGAAATCAGTTGATACTCATCTCTATAGATCCATGAGCGGTTCCCTTATGTATCTTACAGCAAGTCGTCTTGACATCACCTTTGCAGTAGGATATTGTGCTCGATACCAATCTGGCCCAAAAGAGTCTCATGAAAAGGCTATAAAATGAATCTTTCGTTATCTTAAAGGCACTTCTCATTTAGGTCTTTGGTATCCTTATGGTGGGAATTTTGACTTACATGCCTATTCTAATAGTAATTCTAATGGCTGAAGATTAAACAGAAAGTCGGTTATCGAAGGTTGTCAATACTTGTGAAATTGTCTGGTCTCATGGCAAAGCAAGAAACAGACTACTGTTTTTGTCTCTACGGGAGAAGCAGAATACATTGTTGCCAACAGTTCTTGTTCACAAGTGCTCTGGATACAGCACAAGATGATTGACCAAAGAATCAACTTTCTCCATACACCGTTGTTCTCTGACAACGAAGCAGCCATTGGCATCGCCAAGAATCCTATTCATCATTCCCAACCAAGCACATCGAGACATGGATTCATGTGATCAGTGATGCTTAGGAAAAGGTTTTTATTGATATTATTCTCATTGACACCAAAAATCAAAAAACAGATCTTTTCACTAAAACATTTGATAAACCTCATTTTTATGATTGATCTCTATTCTAGGTTTAATATCATTTTAAAACACATTTTCTGTCAAACCAGATTGTTGATACGTATGTACCTAGATTTGGATCTTAATGTAATATGTCATGAATGTCTTACACTTATGTAATGCTTGGGTGATTAATGAAATGAGAATGTTTGGTTGTGATTTATAATGTTTAATATTTCATTAATGAGTTGTGTAACATATATTGACTTGATTATATAGGTTTGTGATTGTTTGAATTGATGTACATAATGTTATAATAATGAATACATTCAAACTTGGTTAAGTGAAGTTATCATAAGTCCGACTGGACAATGCGCCCCAACAGTGGTCATGCGTCCGAATGGCCATACGACTGAGTGTCTATGCGCCTAAATAGTTCATACGCCTGAATAACTTCATGCGACTGACTCAGTCGCATGATTGAACACTCAGTCGTGCAAATGGATCAACCGCATGGCTCAATCTCACGAATGAACCATGCTAATGGTTCAGTCGCCCGAATGAGCAACCCTAACCTATAAATACCACCTAATTCGTGGAAAAACGTAAGCATTGAATACACTTCGACTCCAGACGTACCCTAGCCATCCAGAAGCCTCTAAGTTCATACTCCAAGTTCATAGAACGTTGTAATTCGATTCCTAATCGATTCTTGATGTTAGATTCAATACATAATTGTTTTTACGTGCGTTCTTACCGATTGGATCGCCAATCAAATAGGATTCCACACTATTTGGTTTGGTTTACACGTTAATCACTCAGTATTTCGTTCAAATACTTGATCCTAACAAGTGGTATCAGAGCCATGGCTCTAGATTACGTGTTGATTCAATCATTCTTGATACAAAAGTTGTGTTTTTTCACTAAAAACGCAAGCTTTCTGTGTCAAACGGAGTTTTAGATGTTTCCTGACCATAACGTTTAGTTTTTCCGGCATATGGCAATTAGGGTTTGTGAAAATTCGAGATTTTACGGCCAAAACACGTTTAACCTACGAATTTCAAACTTCAGCAGGTTCAGTCGCATGATTGACTCAATCACACGACTGAGCTCCTTCGTATTCCCTAACCGCACGATTGGACCCATTCATACACTCATTAGTACGACTGAGAACCCTATTCGGACTACTCAACCGCATTAGTTCATTCGGACAACTGACTTATCCGCATTTGTTCAGCCGCACGATTGAACCATTCGCCTAGTTAAATCTCCCGAATAAGCCCAATCGCATACCTTCATTCGCACGACTAAACAGTTTGTTAAATAATAAAGTTAAGTGAAATGGAGGACCAATTTTCAGCATACACAGCAAGTAGAGACACTCGCATTCAGAATCTACTGCTATTGGAGAACGAAGTGGGAATTCATAATAAACCCCCGAAGCTTATCACGTTAGACGACTACCCACAATGGAAGCAACGTTTCGAAATCT
>BJCM01036378.1:0-12758 GCA_018326385.1 Flaveria bidentis | reverse complement strand
ACGCTTCACAACCAACGGATGATTGAGCACTTGTTGAAGCCATTTCAGAGATTTTTGTGAGAGCGTTTTTGAGATTTTTGAGAGTAGAGAGTAGAGAGCGTTTTTGAGATTTTTGTGGAGCACGTTTTTGAGATTTTTGAGACTAGAGAGTGTTATAAGTTGTTGTGATTCAACCAAAACA
Source organism: Flaveria bidentis (assembly GCA_018326385.1). Classification (NCBI taxonomy): domain Eukaryota; kingdom Viridiplantae; phylum Streptophyta; class Magnoliopsida; order Asterales; family Asteraceae; genus Flaveria; species Flaveria bidentis. The sequence goes on along the minus strand of BJCM01036378.1, from coordinate 12,577 downwards.
TCACATACATATATATACTAACTTAGTGGGGGTATAATGGTAAAAAAACATCAAAAAAACGGTCAAAAATCGATTCTAACGGCTATATAGCCGTTGTGTAACGTTCATTTTTTGAAAACCGGTTTGTTTGGAAACCGGTTTGGAACCGGTTTGGAACCGGTTTGGAAACCGGTTTGAATGCTTGGAAATGTAAACCGCTTACGAACCGGCAGTTTGAAACCGATTTGAAACCGGTTTGGGCCAAATCGGTTTGGGCCAAAAACCGGTTCGGGTTTTTTTTCGAAGAACCGGTTCCGAACCGGTTTTTTTGTACATATCTATGTAGGTGAGTGAATGTCAAATGAGAAAGGCTCTCACTTCAATTTCTTTATCTTATAACATTTACAACTCATTTCTTATTTTTATCTATATAATTACACTAAAATACAAATTTTTCTCTCATCTTTTTAATTAAATAATATTTTTTATATCTTCATTATTACTTTTTCTTTCTCCTATATTCACAACAACTTTTAAAAATATTAAAAAAATTATAAGGGTTGAACATTAATTCTTTAAATTTACAGGTTGAACAGTAACATTTCTCTATCCTCCATTCACAACTACTCATAAGCATTTTATATAATTTAAGGATTACACTCACATACATATACCAAACGGGTTGTGAATGCTCTTAGACGAATATTTTCTTTTCTTTTTTGTTAATAGCATAGATAATTTACTTTGTTAGATCCAAATATTTTCACTGTGGATTATAATAGTAGTGAAAGCCAAAATTTATAGCAAATTTTGCTTTTTCCTAAATTAGCCTTTGTTTTATTAAAAATAAGGTTTTCTTATATTATGTATATACCTTTATTACACACTTAACTTTATATATTTTCATATAATTTATATTGGAAATTGACCTGCCGTCAAGCGTGGATATGACCCGTTAGTTCATCTTAAATTAAGATAAAAGGTAGGTTAAAAATCTCTTATCGTATATTTTAAAAATATTCATGTAGGTAATTGTAGGGTTGAGCATAATATGGGCCGACTCAAAACAAGAGAAAAAAAAAACCAAAGACCGGACCGACCCAACACATATTCTACATACATGTCGTCTGGTATTTGGTCTTAAGTTTTAAGCTATTTTGGTCTTTGGTTTGGGTCGATCTATGCCCAATGAAAACCGTATTACCCGAAATGACCGATTAATTATATATAAGAAAAACTCTCGATACTTAATACGTAAGTATGTGGCTGTGGGGTGGAATAGCGCGCCCGATGGTAATTGACCTCTTCAAAAAGTGATTATTATTCATCATTTTTTCATTTTGTTATCTATCGATTTTCTCATCATTGTTACAAAATTCAAGGTGCTTATCTTCTTTTAGAAATCCCTATTGATGCAGTTTTTGTTATTAATCTCTATGATCTGGTTTGTTATGTACTAGATTAAAACTATGTTATCATGACTGAGATATATGCATTTAATATTGATGTACTACATCGAAGTAGATTTTGACCACCAATCGAAAACCAATCTTAATGTCATTAATTTTCATTACTTAGCGTCTAATATTTTTAGCAACATATATTCATTTTGGGTCGGCCTGACCCAATTTGTAGATCTAACCCTTAAGGACCAGGACCGGACCAACTCATCTTTATATGGTCTGGTTTTGGTCCTTAAAATTCATACATTTCAGTCATCGGTTTGGCCCGATCAACCAGTAAAGTTTGGGTTTGATCCATTACACACCCCTAGGTACTTATGTTATTATTTGCTAACTTCCATTCTATGAGGTGGAAAATGGTAATTCTACCACAAAAAATATATATTATTGCTCGCTCTTATTTCCTAAGCTCTAAACGAATAAAAAATAACAAAAATAAACCAGAAAAGAAAACGGAAAGAAGGAGGTTAATAAAACATTAGTAAAAAAAATAAAAATATATACAAAATAAAATCATGCATTAGAGGTTGGCAATTCTGATTTTGTGTCCAACCCGAACTAGGTCCAACCTATGTTGGACCCTATCGTGTTTTTCTAGGCCCAGATATAGTTGGAATCGTGTATGAACTCAATTGGGGTTCAAGTTACTAAAATGATAACCCTACCCACTAAAACTAGGCAGGATCGCGTATGATCCAAGTGGAGCACGAAACCAAGTCCAATAAAGGCCTAAACATAGTTGATATAAAATTTCTATTTGTACAGGCATTAAATAACACACAAACACTTAAAAAACAACAAATAATTACGAAAGATTTAACATAAATGCACATAATCCTGAACAAAAAGTGGTTGAATACATGCGCTCTCGCATACAATCAAAATATGTATCGTTAGCGTATGCATGTCCGTATAAATTATTATTTTTCATTTTCACAATTAGTTTATTAAAATTTCAGGTTATTAGGGTTTTCAATGTTTAAATATCCAACCAAAACCCAACACCATCAACAATCGTTATATATCGTTACGCGGTGTTAAAGTACGTGTTCTTTTATTATAAACAGTTTTGCCCTAATTTCACATTTCATTTCATACACTCGATTTCTCCTCTTCGTATTCTCCTGGTATGTTCTAAGTTTTTCTCACACTATATACCTTGTTTCTGCTGCCTCCTTGTATCAATTGTTGTGTTTTTCTTCTTCTCCTAAAAGATCGATTGGAAATCGATCAACTTCACATGCTTGAAACATTCATAGGTAATCGACGAACTTGACCTAGTTGAATGAAATATCTCTTTTAGATTATATATGCCCTAATAATGATCAATCGAGGGTTTAATGAATTTTAAGCGGGATTGTTTTATAGGGTTTGTAGATGGTTAATGTGCAGCTTCTTTTAGATTATAGTGCTGTTGATACCAAATTACCAATTACCATGCTGCTGCGCTACTATAAGTGCATAAGACAACACTTGTTTAAAAAGTATATATTGTTCTATCAAGAACACATTTTTTTAGTCTTAAGTAAATATCTAAGAAGACCCTCAAAGCCTCAGTACTGGATACTGATGATGCTAAGCATTGCACATGACTCGCAGGTCCTTGATTTATAGAGGTGATTCTTTAGCTGAACCTTGTATCTCTATTGCTTGAGGTCACTTGTAAACTAGTGATGTAACTATGTCCATGCATCTGCATTTTTTACCCATTATTCTTTTTAGAATGGCACGTTCATTACCTAAATAAAGTTTCCTCTTGTTTTGTTGAGCTAATCTCTCTTGAATGCGTATTAAAGAATGTCTACAAAGAACATATGTTTAGACAATTGATGGGCCCAAGTTGGAGCAGTAACTTGGGTTTATGTATTTTTTGTTTATGCCCAATAATGGTTTTGTGTTTTTGATACCTTGCAGCTTGTTCGTATACATGGAAGGAGAAGAGAGCTTGCTTGATTCCATTTTGGATGTGGACAATTTTGAAGATATGGAAGATGTTGATATGGTCGATGTAGAAGAAGGAGAATTGGTTGGAAATAATCATCAAGTTGAGTTGGGACAAAGCACCAGCATGGATGGTGATGCTGTCCCTCAAGAATCTCAAACTAAAAATCAGAAACGGAGGAATAGGAGGAAGAAAAATAAGAAGAAGAGAGGTGGTTCAGGGTCTGATGTCACAGATATTAACAGGTATTTCCCATATATAGCTCTGTAACTAGACATAATATTTTCAACTTTATCAAGTTTGTTATCTGTTCAGTCAATTTCATTATGTTTAAGTTGGTCTTTCTTTTTCATGTACTTTATTTTTTGAATCATTTCGTTTTTCACAAACCATTGTATGCTATAGTGGAACCGATTGTGATTTTTAGCCTTCACCATATGTAATTAGTCTGTTGAATGGAGAGAATCTAATCTGAGATTAATGGCTTGTATGTCATTTGCAGATTTGTTTTAAATACTTGTAGGCACTTGAAAGAAAAGAAATCCTACCTCATCTGGACTGCAGTGGGTTGCTTGGGTGTCTCTGCTCTGAGTGATCTTGTAAAAGAGGTATTTTATTCTTATTTTTTTGTGGAAGTTCATTTATTTACCAGTAAGTGTTGTATCATCATATACTAAGAAGGAAAGAATAGAATGAATCTAACATTAACTTGTGCCCTGAAGCTGTGGGACCTGTGCTCTTCTTTACAGAATGAATCAGCCTTGTTGTTTATGAAATTAACACTAATGTAAATTATATGTGTGCAAAATTAGAAACGTGGGTTTTCTGGTATTAGTAGTGGCTGAAGGTTCACTCTTAGTTCCATGTAGAGGTGGTGGGTTGGCCATGGGGTAACGTATCAAAATGAGTTAGTATGCATAATTCATAGATCGTAGGTAACTTTTAACCTGTTTGATTCTTTTCTCTTTTAGCTATTTTTATTCGACATGTTGGCCCGTTATGGTCAAACCCAACCATTATTGACTAATTAGTAAGATATAGGCCAGACATTGGCACGTTTAGTTCCACACATGTAGTGGTGTGTGTTGCAAGAAGGGCTTTGCTGCCAAAACCATAAATATTGTTATCATATAAATGAAAATAAAATATTGTTTGGTAACCACAACCATATAGTTTTAGTAAATTTTTCTATGAAATTTAAATATTCTACAATAAACAAATACTTTTTTTCTTTTTCTAGTTGAATTGTTTAGATTCTAGGGCCTTCTCTTTTGTGAGGCTGTACTTTTTGCACAATCTAACCTATCGTATAGTGGAAAGCTAGAGAAATGGTAATTTGTTGCTGCAGTTGAAGGTGAGAGGAATAGCCAGTGGTGTTCAAAATCAATCCTTGTAAAATACTCTTGTTTTTTAGTTCTGATGATCGATATTGTTTCCGTACAATCGCAGATTTGTCTTCCAGAAGCCATTTTATCATTTCAGTCTGGATTCTTGAGCTGACATTTCTTCTGGATGTGTATTACATCATAATTTCCTATTGCAGTAATTGCAGTTTCATCACTTGGTATGAATACAGAAACATTTACGCTTCACAAAGATAATGCATACTGGACCCTTAATAAAAAGTAACAATCACAATCAAATCCCGCCCATATAAAATGAGAACTTGTTGCACTCTTAAGAAACATTTGTGCTCGTTATGTTCATTTAATGTGTATTTATTATGTCTTGATAGTGTGTGAACGACTCCAATCTGTTGTTCCATTAATGAGACTGTTTACCTGATTGGTGAATGCTTATTCTGATCTTATATCTTCGATTGCTTATTGATGATGAAACTGTAACAGGTGGATGCAATTCAAGCTTGTGGTGGTCAGAAAACTGCTGATGGACGGCGCTTGAGATGTGGTGGTGGGATTCTGTGGGGCATTTTGAAAACTCGTGATCCAGATGTTTTTAAGGAGATTATGAAAAAAGGAAAGGAGTTTGAGGTGTGTTGATAATTCACTTCTACACATTAAATAACATTGCGTTGCTCTTGTAGTTGTTGCATTCCCTTTGATTCTGGATTTATATCATGGTTAATTATTAAAAAATGATAAAGATTAGTGGATTATTGTATTTACAGAAGCAATTTAAACAACCGGATTTAAGGAAAGCAACAAACCAGAACAAACAGACCTGCTCAAAAACAGGTGGGGATGCAGCAGAGGCGGAACCTAGAGCGCAAAACGATGGAACCGAAGAAAGATTGGCTCAGAAACGACCTGTTCATGAAAGAATCCGTGTGCCTGTTTCCTATGATGATTTGGTTCAAGTTGAGGACCCAAAAGATGAGACGGTTTAGTAGTAAGTAAGTTGACTCGGTTGAGGTGATGAAGGTTTTCCTGTTTTTGGTAAATGAGAATGATATGGAGATGAGAGTGCGATAAGCAAAAGAAGTTTTGTGATGTTTTTCTCTTTGACATTCTATCAACTTTATAGTCGTGATCTTCTATTCCTTTTACTACGGGTTTTTAGTAGGATGTTAATAGTCTGACTTCACTTGGTTTTGGTCTAAACCGCAAATCAAACAATCTAGTCTTATGTTTATGAAATTGGGAAAAGCAGTGAGAAATATGGAAAGTGTTGAGTGCTATTTCACCGTATTATGAATCAACACGACTTTTTATAGGCTTACAAAGGAGAAATTGACGGAATTGAAATGAATTAATAATTCCGTATTGTAGTCCGCTAATCACCATACAGGGACACTATCTACTGCCCTAACTATTTGTATGCCGGAAAGAAGGAATCCCATTGCCTTCATGCATGCCGTGTGGTCGTGGTTCATGGGCTACGTCTCAATCTTGATATCGAGTCAAACTTCATCCATGAGGTTAATGATGAAACAACCGATCAAAAGAGAGAAGAAACATGAGATAACAGCAAGTATTTGGAGCATTTTTCAACATATTATCCTCAAATCAACATGGCCTGTTAGGTTTCTATAGGCTTACGAAAAGGAAATTGTTACTTGTGAGGGACTTGAAATGAACAAATCACTACTGTGACCCACTCACTGCTAGACATGGACAATTCATTTATTTACAACACACCATAACTTGCACCTAACACGATTCAAACTTCTAACCCTTGTTGTGGGACACATCACTAACTAGCACAATGTCCTCTCAGGGACATAAGATCCAGGAAAGAAGGCAACCATGCGGGAAAGGAATCCTACATTGTCGTCTAGACCAAATTGAAATGACCCATCTCGACTTCAATATGTTTTAACCTTTTAACCAACCAACCTGTTTCACTCACCTTACCAGCTCTACTAGATATAATTCACTACCTGCGGTAACAAGAAAAGCCCATGCATGGGCATATCTTCACAGCTCTCTTATTAACAAAGAGAAAAAGATAATGAATTTGTTAACCCAAAGTCCAAACCCTCAATAACAGCAGAAGATGCATGACTCATACAACCAAGTATGCCAATTGTGTTGCAATAACCTGATATTACATCAAACGTCTTAAAACCATCAAAAAGAGAGGGAATCTAAAATTTACGTATAAAAAACAAGTCACTGACTGGACACAGGAACACATTCTTGATCAGCAGGGGCAGGTTCCACGACAGGTGACTTCTTTGTAAGGGATTTGGGAATATCAATATCATCTTGGACACACCGTTGTTGAGGGTGTGATAGAAGCAAACACATGTGTCGGAAAAGGACACGTGTCAACCCCTGACCACTTTCAAATATATAGCCCTCATATTCACTGACCTGCTCAAGAGCGTCCACCAGAGCATCATACACCTTCTGGGGACAATTGTCAGGCCCAGGCTTATCGTGAAGGTAAATCACATCTAATGTGAAAAGCTTTTGAGAGGGGGCCCATTGGTGGTGCGGTGCTACTGATGATCTGCAGTAGAGTAGGATCTGGGAACCACATATAGTATCAGTAACAGCATTGGTAAGAAACAATACAAAGCTGACTTTGAAAGTAAACAACAATAATAAAGAGAACTAAAATTATGAACTTCTGACTACAATTACAAATGCAACAACTACGAAGAACATGGTTTCAGTCTGTAAATATTGCAATAAATCATCCATCTTGTGCAACTTAATATCATCTTAGAAAAAAGAAACTTAGCTCCTACAATGCATCTTTTTGATTGATTGATATTAATTAAATTGGTTTCAAGAACATCATTATTAAACATAAAGGTTTATCAAAAATCTAAGAAATAAGGTTATTAGGCATTACATATACAAAGAGGGAGGCTAAAAAAATATAGCAATGCAGCTGGTGTGAAAAGAACAATGAAGTAAAATGGAACAAAGCAATATATCCATCAATAAATTGTTAAATCATCAAATGAAAATCCTACTCACCACCCTTAGTATCCGGTTTTGTGCACGAGACTTTTTAGCTTCATGATTTGCCACTCTAAATAGATGTGTGAGATCTGCATGACCAGCAGCAGGACCAACGTCGATGTCTCTAAATGCAGCAATTGCTGAGTCAGCTTCACTGCTAAACTCCTTCTTAAGCTTTAGATATACATGAGCAAACAAAAGGATTAAACTTGAATAACTGATCTATTTAAATTAATATTTAAGGAATATTTTCAAATCATAATCCAACAGCAAGTAAGGATAAAACGTTAATAGTTGTGTGCATGACATATTTCAACATTTTGCTAGGTATAATACACTGATGTTTTCCTTCATTATTAATGCAGGGATGACTAATTAAACCCTCATGGTCAATATGTCAATACTATGATTTGCTGGTTGACCTAAACCTTTATGCTTTCAATTGCATGGTCTCCATCAACAAAGCCTTTTCTTATCATCTGCAGCTGATATGTTGAAAATCAAACATAATGGCTTTGTAAAAAAAAGTGATGCTCTATACAGGCCGTAGTGACAGTATTGGATGCATTCTTGGGCGTATTGAAGCATTGATTAACAAAGAAAATGAGCTACCTATAATAAAATGCAGAACCTTATATATTACTCACAGATGCTCATAAAATTTGATTAGAATTTAGAAGCACGTGACAGTGAAATTTAGCATTCGAGTGACGCGAGAGATCTAATGCAAAAGCATCAAGACGGGCAGTAAAGTATGCTCATGTAGTGCAAAACACATCAATACAACTGCATACACAGAGAGATCTAATTAAAAGTTAAGTAGCCCTATATCTTATTTATTCTGTTTTCCTTCATAATATGTGTATTTTATCTCTACCCATCTTTTTAACTATTGATACCCCAAGTATCCCTCATACTTATCTTCACTATGATACTTAATTTTTAACCGAAGATTACTTATAAACTTGATCATGATCCAAAAAAAGACGCATGCAGTAAATCAATACAAAACAGGTCAAGCGTCCACAAATAGAGTCACCAACATCACGCAATTTCAAACCTAGGGTTTACACACACACACACACACACACACACACACACACACACACACACACACACACACACTTTCGCCCTAAATATCAACCTGCTGAATTTGCACTAGAAAATAATACTAATCGTTAAAACTAAATTCAAACACGCATAAAAGCAATTAACTGACGAATCGAACAGAGAAAGAAATTAAAAATCCAAAGAGCAATGAAATCGATCGATTGATTGATTACCCAAAAAGCGGATTTTGAGAGGCCTAAATAGGCGAAGCGATGATCGGGGTTAATGGAAAGCTTTGCGTTGGTGAAGAGGAGAATGGCTTGCTTGATTGATTCCAATCTGGTAAAGGGTCTTCCGGTGGCGCTTGTGTTCTTCATGTCAACGAGGGATTCGGGGTCGAGATCGATGCAGAAAAGTATGTCTTCGGGTGCCAATCGCGACGGTGGTAGCGTGTATCGAGGTGCTGCCGTTGAGCTCTGTGGTTCTCTTCCATCCATACTCTTGTTGTCTTCTTCACAGTGCCAGTGATTCCAATGAGGAAGACGATTGACCCCTTTGTGCACAATAAGGGGTGTTTCACCTTGTTTTTATCTTTTTCGCTTATGCTTAAATTTTAAAGTTTTTATACTTTATTTTCTTGATAATTTTTTTTTAAATGTTTGAATTAACTTATGTTTTACAAGTTTTTTATAAGTTTTTTTAAGTGTTTGTATTTGTTTTTATTTTTCTAGCTTATGTTGGTAAAATAACCAAAGGATATGGTTACATATTATCACATAACTTATATTTTATATGTATCTATTTTGTTTTTATGAGTTATACCATCATTTTTTGGATAAATTTATATCGAGAATGACGTGGAACTTGTACAAAAATACATTAATATTCAATAAACGTTCATCTTGGTTTGGTTAGCTCTCCTTCAATTATTTCTCTAACTGCACTCATGTATAAATCATCTATTCTACGTTGTGTACTTGTGTCTTCATCTATTTGATTAATGTCATTAGATCCTTGAATATCAATACCATTATTTGGAGCGTAAGATTCTTGTTATGTCTTGTTAAATCCTTCATCATATATATCTTTTCTTGTAATATAATTATGAGTTGCCATAGATGTTAGCACGATCTTAACTTGTGTCTCTTAGGTGTGATTGACATGCATATGGTGTAATATCTCCCATCTAGCTTTCTATACTTCAAAAAATCGTTCAATGACATTTCTTAATGATAAATGACGGTAGTTATATGTCTCTTTAGGTCCTCTAGGAACACGACTAGCAATTGTTCCATGACGAAAATCTGGTACATGATAACGAATGTTGGTTCCTTTATATGGAGCAAGATAACCTCTAGTATTTGGACATCCAACATCAACAACGTAATATTTATCTATAATGATGAATAAAATAAATAGTATTACTTATATAAAATGTTAAGTAAAACATAAGGTTATATTAATAAGTTGCTTCAATAATTATTAATCCACCATCATTTGATGGCAAATGAGTAATTTACCCCCTTACACAAATAAGCTAAAAATTATCTTCAAATTAGCTTATATAAGCTAATAACCATAAGCTTAAAAAGCTAAATCAAAACTAAGTTGAGCTTATTTTGTAAAAAAAACTAAAAAAACTACAAGTTTTGTTAAAAATCTAGGCCATACACCCCCTAAGCATACATATTTCTAAGTTACGGAATTGGTCGCAAGATACGAGCCGAGCTCAAGCTCAAGCTTTTTAAAATCAAAATGAGGCGAGCTCAAGTTTAAGGGATTGGATTGGCTCGGCTCGGCTCATTTACACCTCTAGTTATAAGCAAGAACCTAGAAAATTTAGTATACATTTAGATTTTGTAAGTGTAAAATTAACTTATTTGGCTTGATTAGTAAGAGTTAGGGGCTGTTTGGCAACTTTTGAATGGATAAGTGCTGAACGAATAAAATGTCTGAATCAATAAAAGGTCTGAACCAATAAGTATTGAACCATATTAAGTCTGTTTGGTCAGATATCTGAATGACTGTATAGAATAACTATTTAACCCATCTAAATTACTTCTTGATAAATATAATTTATCTGTTTGGTTATTACTCCTAATAATAAATAATTATTAAAGAAATAAAAAAAATCATATTAGAAAATCCAAATTACACATAATTCCTTCTTAAAACATACCAAATCTAAATAGAAATTAATAATTTGCATACAAATTTGGTTTTAAGCATTTGACATTAGTTGAGTTGCTATCTCATTACGTAAAGTAATCATATGCTCAATGCCTTGCGAGCCCCATTTCATGTCATGTACATACTTGTCATCGCTTTCCTCCTCTTGAGTTTCTCCAAAAAAAGTGTTCTCGTTGTATGCCATAAATAACTGATCATGAATATTCCATTTTCTTGTAAAGTTATGGATAGCAAAACAAGCAATCACTATGTCTCTTTCTATTGGAAATGAAAACGGGGCCATTTGTTTTAGGATTGGGAATCTTGCCTTCAAAACACCATATGCGCGCTCAGTTACATTTCTAAGTTGTGCGTGCGCATGATTGAATTTTTCTTCCTTAGTCAACGAACGTTGTCATCGAAAATCGACTAACCAATATCTCGTATTACGGTAGGGAGTCATAAACCCATGAGTGTTGGTGTATGCAGCATCATAAAGATAATATTTGTTTGTAAACGTTAGTATCAAAACTATTACATAAAATACTAGATAAACAATTACATCAAAGTTAAGGAACGAATTAAAACCTGGTGGGGGGAAATAAAAGCCGGAAGTTGGATTAAATGCAACTTCTTTCAAAACATGTGAATCATGTGTAATACCCTCCCATTCGGCCCATACGAACGTGAATAACATATCAAAATTACAGATTCGCAAGACATTTTGAAAGCATTCACCCTTTCCTCTTCCCTTGTAACGAGTTTGCTGATCAGTAGGTACGACTGCATGTACAAGAGTTCCATCTAACGCATCTATTGCTTCATGAAATATTTGTTTTAGCCTTCTATGTTTTTATGAAGTATTCGCAATTGGATTAGAAGATGTGAGAACTATAACTTCTCTTGCGAAATTCATCACTGCAGTTAAGACCTCATGAAAACATTTATGAATTGTTTCTGTTGAGTGTTGAAACCTTCTCTTAACCATTCGAAATCGCTCATTATGTCCTATGACAATAGAAAACATAGTCATCTTTTTTTCGAAGGTTATGGACCTACTACTTTGCAACCAATTTCTTTGCTTAAAATGATTACACAATAGTACATATGCATCATGTGACATACGCATCATCTCATGACATTGTATAGAAGTGCCATGCAACAATTCTTGTGTACTTATGATCGGTTAGTGCCGAATTCAAATCTCTTATTCTTTCATGACCGGTCAATGCCGAGGCTAATTGTAGCCAATGCCAACAAAGCAATACGAAAAGCATAATCTTCTCATCCGAGTCCATAGGCAACTTGTCATCCAAAACTATCAAAACAATAGAATCCAAAATAACATTGCAAAAAGTCACATACAAACATAGCTTAGAATTCAAATAACATTGCAAAAAGACACATACAAACATAGCTTAGAATTCAAATAACATTGCAAAAAGACACATACAAACATATCTTAGAATTCAAATAACATTCAAAAGCAAATCATAGAATTTAAATAACATTCCAAAAGTAGCATACAAAGTTTAGCATCCAAAAGACCATACAAACATAGATTGATGTTTAGCTATCCAAAAAGACATATATATATA
>BJCM01036346.1:0-15843 GCA_018326385.1 Flaveria bidentis | reverse complement strand
TGAGATTAATGATAGTAAAAAACAAGCACGTGGGCTTCACATATATTTGAAAAAATTCCACTTTGTTTATTATGTACACTTGATGAAGCATCTTTTAAGGATTACAAATATATTATAACAAGCTCTCCAAAGAAAAGAACAAGATATTGTAAATGCTATTGAGATGGTAAAATCAACAAAGCTACAACTACAAAATGTTAGAGTTGAAGGTTTTGAACATCTTTTGGAAGAAGTCACATCATTTTGTGAAAAATATGATATTGAATTGCCAGATATGAACGGACCATACATTAACCCAAAACATCGAAGACAAAAGACCAATATCATCCTTCGGCAATATTATGAGGTTGAATGTTTCAACACCGTGCTTGATATGCAAGTCCAAGAGCTTGGCGACCGCTTTAACGAGGTAACCTCCGAATTGCTTACGTGTATGGGTTCTTTAAGTCTGCTTGATAACTTTTCACAATTTGATCAACCAAAGATATTAAGGTTGGCCAAGATGTATCCAAGTAATTTTGATTGTGATGTTGTGAATACACTCGAGTATGAACTTCCTTTCTACATTGATAATGTGAGAGCGGATACAAGATTTTCTAACTTGAATGGTATACTTAATCTCGTAAAGTTGATGGTGGAAACCTAAAAACATTTTGCGTATCCATTAGTCTATCGCTTATTAAAGTTGTTATTAGTTTTACCAGTTGCAACAGCAAGTGTTGAAAGATATTTTTTCTTCAATGAAGTATGTGAAGAACGAACTACGCAATCGAATGATTGATGAACATATGAACGATGCTTGTATTTGTTACATTGAGAAAGAGTTTTTCAAAAAGGTTTCAATTGATGATGTAATGGATCGTTTTCAGAAGATGAAGACACGTAGAGAACAACTATAAATGTAATGTTTTTCTTTATTTTCTAATGACATTGTATTTTTGTTAGTTGTCTTATAATATTATTTTTTTTATTTATGTGAACTGACCCGACCCGAAAATTTCAACAACCATATATGGCTACTTGAAAAAGAAAAACTGATAGAAAAAAAATTTTGGGTCCGCCACTGCCTTCGAGTGAAACCTGGGAACATGCTTAGCCAATGGCTTGTGCTTTGTCAACGCAGTGGATTCGCAAATTTACATGTTTAACCAATTAATTAATTTATTTATTTTATTAAATGGGCCGTCTTTGTGTTAAATCTTGAATATACATGTGTTGCTTGTGTTTGTGCGCGTGACATGATTTTCGGTTTGGCTTCATGTTTTGTTGCATTATAATTTTCTGGTTCATGGAAAATTCAACCCACCAATCAACGAATACAAACATAATCCATTTAACAGCCATACAGTTCCGGTTATATGTTGGTCTAAAATTTAAGACTGATATGTGATTCATTTAACGTGATAGTTTTAATTATATGTGTTTTTATTACGTACTAATTTAATTATATATAATTATGTAGTTTAGTATTTCTTCTTGTGAATTAGTAAATTTTATACTTTTTTTTGTACAACAAATTTATTGTAGTTTTACTTTTAAATTATACCTCATATAAGGATGGAACCCTTACACATTCACATAAAAAGTGTTTTTAGAAGCTTTGCCTCCGCCTCTAGACCAACCCCAAATAAATGTTATTATTTATATAATAATAACACTTTCAATACGCATTTAATTGGTGTTCATGAACTTGAGCGTAAGAGATGTCCACAAAACAGCTCATGCCTCGTAGTTTCGTTGACTGTTCGAGGGATGGTCCCAAAAGTTGCTTTCAAAACATCAGTTACAAATTTAAAATGGTCCTCCATATAACCAAGCGTTTTTGGACCTAATATTATTTTTTTTTAAATATTTGTAGGACCATGTTTCGACTCAGTGTTATTTTAACTAGGTTTATCGATATGTTTCTCCAGTCAGGGACCGTAAAACTCACAACTAGAAAAACTCCATGACTCAACACAAACTATATTATTTTGAGCGAGACTAGAAGCGAAAACCTCCCCTAAAGGAAATCACCGGGGTACCAATGCACCAAATGGCGAATGGTTTCTCGACCTATTATTTATTACACTAAAATGATAATGTTTAATTTGTAACCCTTTATATTAACATTATTTCATGTGTTTATCAAGCTTTAATAATTTTAATATACATTAAACACCAATTTAGTCATCTGTGTCATTGAATAAATTATTAGAATAATTTAATAATTTAATGTTTAGAATTTGTAAAACAGTTTTTTAAATTATACATTATTTTAAATTATGTATAAGTAATATATTTTTGAAGTAATAAAAGAGGTGGCATTTGCAATGCAGAATACATAGACTTAAAAGTTAGGTTTTGTACACAGCATTTTATTTATATAAAAAACAGAGTAAGGGTTAGGTTGCATTTACAAAGCTGTTTAAACGAAGAAGCAAAAAAAAATAATGAAAAATAATTTGTCAAAGTTATTAATAAGAGTTAATTTTGGTTTTTCTTTCTGAGTTTTGACAAAAATAACTATTTTACTTCGAAATATTAAAAATATATATTTACCAAGGGTCTTATTATAAACATATGTTAAAAAATATATTTTTCAAAATAATGAAAAATAACTAGTTTTGCATCAATATAAATTGATGTTTTTATACACAAAGGTCTTGTTAGCGCAAAAGATGAGCTTTTATTCGTAGCAGAGTTAAAAAGTTTAGCTTTTCAAATAAGATAAAACTTGTAAATTTAACTTATTATTTCTTTAATATTAGTTAGGCAACATATTAGTTCTCAAGATGATGGTGGAAGCAATCCAAAACTTTTCTATTTATAACATTAAGGTCTTATAGGTAGAAAATATGAACTTTTGTTCATAGCAGACTTAGAAAACATAAATGTTCATATAAGATATAAAAAGAAAATTAAATGTTGCTAGTATATAACAGTAACTAGAATGAACATTATAATCTATGTTTTTATTAGAATAATCATTTTGAATTTTTGATATATTCTAAATAAACATTGAAGTTTAGTCCACTCCTATTTAAAAATATATAAACCTGAAAACATCAAGTAAACTTCACGAAGACTAAAGCTTAACCCACACAAAACTTTGAAAGTGCTATAACTCTACAAAAACAACCAATTAAATCAAGACATCTAAGATTTAACAAAAATATTATGTGCGCCTAGTTTTATGTAGAAGTCTGATAGCTAAAGGGTTGTTTGTTTTCGGCTGACCGGGCTGACCTCAGCCCGTTTGATATGCAAGTTGTATGGGCTGATCAGGTCATCCCATCTGACCTAAACCTAAAAAAATTCACCGCTGATCGAGCTCCTCCCTGCGCTCCGACTGCACCCGATCGAGCTCCTCCCTACGCCCCGACTGCGACCGAGAGACTTCCCTCCCTGCGTGACCGAGACACCCCAGAGCTCCGAACCTGCGCGACCGGATTGCTTCCATTTCATTCAGGTTTCTAAAGGCGGTTGCCATGATTTTCGATTCACCCCTAAAATCAACAACCCTTACATCTGTGTGTATGGAGGATGAAGATGCCTGCCATGTGTCAAACATTGGAATACCAGCGTGTCTTCGTTCTTCACCACCAGCATTAGCAACAACGGCTAATCACTGTTGATGCTGCTGCTTGTTCTGTATCTGTTATCATAATAACATCCATTCCAAACACAACCATAATTCTTTCAGTTGATATGAGGCGGTGATGATTATTCTGTTGATGTTGTTGTCTGAGTAAATCGAGCATTGGTTGAGATTCATCGTATCTTGGGTGTAAATTGTTGGTGAATTGATCGGATTGTTCGATTGTTTGTTTTGGTTAATCTGAATGACATGATTTGGGATTGTATGTTGTTGATTTGGGATCTTTGTTTAGATGAGTTGTTTTGATTTGAATCAGTGAAATACTAAATCAAACAGATAAGTTTTAGTTAGATGCAGATTCAGTCAGAATTTTTTACTGAGTCAGCTTCTGATTCAGTTAGATCTTACTCAGTCAGTTTTATCAAGCAGCCCCTTATACTACTTTTAAGATTGATCATATTTTTAGCGGTCTCCGAGCTTTGTACCTACCCTTGCAGCGCTGGTTCGAATCCCAGCCAGGGTCATATTTGCTTTCTGCAATTCTTATGATTTGTTTTCCTTTATAATATTTATTTGTTTTATTGTTTAGCTTAAAAAAAACTCAATATTTTAAATTAGGCTTCTTAAAACTTTTTTGTTTCTTATATTATATAACTAAAAACATTTAAAAGGTTGGATTTAATATTATTATTGGTTACTAAATCAAACTTTTAAATATATATATATATATTTAAAGTAATGATATGATATATTCTGAAATTTAAAATATATTGCTATTACGCTTTTTAGTTCTATTCGTGTTTTTAAAACGTCGATTAGCTAACATGTTTTTGTGATCATACGGATAAAAAAGCATTTCTCCCCGGAAAACACGTGTATAACTTCTAGTTGGTACATATATTGAAAGAAAATGATTTTATCTAAAAGAAACCTGAAATGATTTTAACAGAGAACTAAAGAAACTTGAATAGTGTTAAGATGAAACTTTTCCATCTACAAAATCTCTCCTAACACAAATATGGTTTGAAGTTTTCTTTTACTTAATAATAATTTAATGTTGTTTTGAACATTATTACTTAAAATATTATATGCATTTAAATTTACAATATGATACTCTAACATGTTGTTACGGTGAAAGGAACGTCAACGTCGAGAGACGCGACGGGCCTTGACGTGGGGCTACAACACCGCCGCCACCCTCTCTTTACCTACCACGCGTTTTTCAATAGATTTTAAAATTAAATTGTCTATAAATATCAAGATAACAATTCAATTTTTACTAATTTCAAATCTTTCAAATATATCTTTTTACAGTCATACTATACGAAAATGTCCCGCCAATTTTATACTCCCTATTAGTCTTTGAATAGTTCCGAGTTCGAAGGGTTGGAATTTTTATTTTAAGAAACTTATTTTAAAGTAGATTTTAATTTTAGGTTGTAAACTTTTTAAATTTTGTGTAGTTCTTGTTACAAAAAAGTTTATGGATGGGGTGACACGAATGTCGCCTTTAAATTTTATTCCACTCTAATATATTACTTTAACAGTTAGATTCATCTCCAAATTAGGTAATTTTCTTTAGATAGCAATTAATGGAAATATATTATGATCATATTGACTATGTCACATTATGCACACATATAAACAACATTACATTAAACTTATATCTATATATACCTAAAACATGTAATAAGCTGGACCATGATATAGACATGCCTGAAAATCCATCATTTTAAAATATAACGGATTTGTGAACATTTTAAAAGATAATTATGCAAAAGGAAACCTTACGGGTGAAATAATAACACAAGTGTTTAAATTTATCACATCGAGACGAAACTATCACACAAAGATAAATTTATCATGCATGAATGTATTTATACGTGATAACTTCATCCATGTGTGATAATATCACACAAGTGTAGTGTAATTCTTCGTATGTAATTATTAGCTCAACTCGCGTAATAATTACACTCTTACACTTCGTACGTTTTGACAGAAAAAAACACTTTGTATTCTATAATTTTAAATGTCGGTTTGATTTTTATATGTTAAATAATAGAAAAAATGTCATTTTCATCCCTAACGTTTTATTGAATTTGTCATTTCAATCCAAAATTTTTTTTTGTCATTTCAATCACTGTGATTTACCAAATATTATCATTTTCATCCACTCCACTAACTCTGTTAATTTCTTCATTAAATATGAGTGTATTTTAGTTTTTTTAACACCATAATTGTCTAATCAAAACAATGTTAATCAATAAAATATTCAATTAAAACAAAAGAAAATTATAAAGCAACTAGTGAGACCGAACACTTCAGTTTAAAAGTTTTGATTAATGCTAACTAGTTTAGAAACCCGTCTAGGCGTCTACTATACGTGTTGTATGAAAAAATAATTAATAATTATTTAGTACTATTAAAAAATTAAAAATAATTTTTTGAGATAAAGTATGCTTAAAGTTACATATAATTAACCATAATCTAAAAATAATTTTTTGAGATAAAGTATGTTTAAAGTTACATATAACTAACCATTAACTAATTAAAAAATAATAATAATTTTTCAAACTTTCATCTTTAAAAATGTTTTGCTTTTAAAAAATATTAATTTTTTAACTCTCCAAAAAAATTATTAAAATAAGGATTTGTATTAAAAAACTTAATTTAGTTTTTTATTATACGACACACACCTAATTAAAAATTATTAACAAAATATTTTAAAACCATATTATATGAAATATAAAGTTTTTTAATGCAAACATTTTAATAATTTTTTGGAGATTTAAAAAATCAATATTTTTAAAAGCAAACATTCTTTAAAGACAAAATTTTGAAAAATTAGTGTTATTGTTTAATTACTTAATTGTTAATTGTATGTAACTTTAAGCATATTTTATCTCAAAAAAATATTTTTTAATTTTTAATATTACTAAATAATTATTATTTAATTTTTTCATACAATATGTGTAGTAGACGAGTTTTTAAATTGGTTAGCGTTAATCAAAACTTTTAAATTGAAGTGTCTGGTCTCACTAGTTGCTTCATATTTTTTTTTTAGTTTTAATTGAATATTTTATTGATTGACTTCATTTTAATTGGACAATTAGGGTGTTAAAAAGACTAAAATACATTTATATTTAACGGAGAACTTAACGGAGTTAGTGTAGTGGATGGAAATTACAACATTTAATAAAGAATTTGAATTGAAATAATAAATTTAATAAAACGTTAGGGATGAAAAATGACAATTTACTTTAAATAATATTTCTAGATGTATCCGGCGTACGATTGAAACGTTTATCTACCCATGGGCACAAAGTGATTGGAAGTAGTATTAAATGGAGTCTTTCTTTGTCTTGGTGAGCATGCGCATTTGAAAATGATATTCCTCTACTCGGGGCCCTTCTAAGTTGTATCTCATGTCGACAAATATGTGTTTGTTCATATTAATATTTTTATATACACTTATTTTCTAATATCTATTATTGTAGAGAATTTAACAATATTAATTCACCGATAAAGTTGTATTGGTTTGTAATAATATATTTAAGCTAATGTATGCATTATTTCGAAATAGCTCTGGTAGTTATTCACATATATTAGTAACAATATAAGTTACATTTACAAATACTTTAATCAACTCACATTTTTTAAAGTTTCTTTTGTGGTGTTATCGATTTTAAATGAAAAGGCCGAAAATGGATGTATCGGTGCAAGGGATTAAATGTATGGTTCATTGATTGGATTATGTCGAGGGTGGCTAGGGATGCTACATGGTTAATTGTTGGATTTAACAATTAATGTGATACAACACAGGTAGCCCAAACACATTTCGGATAATTATATATCTATTCAGTCGCACAAAGTGTTTGTAGTTATGTTGAAACATCGTGTAAAAGTTCCTTTTACTTGCATTATCCTACATGGGTCTAAAGGAATACCCTCATCCCAGCAAATTAGCAAAAAGAAAACCAGTGAATGCTAGTATCCAAACTTTCTATTGTGCATCTGAAAATCAAGAAACGGTGTTAATTCAATTGGATACATGTCACTCCATGAAAAATCGTCGATGATACAATAGTGCTCGATATAAATCGGGTAGTTTGGATTCATCCGGTGGGAAGATCGGTTGTCTTTTGATATTAGGTGATGTACGTAGTTTTGATTTATTTATTTGTGTTGTAACTCTTTTGTGGGTTTTAGTGGCTTGCTACTTCATTATTTGTTGAAATTGTGGCCACTCAATAAAGTCTATATTTATCTGGATCAAAAGTGTTGACACTTGACCCATCTATATTAAGTAATGACTTGGAATTGCTGAGAACAATCATTGAGGACCGAGAGACGTATTTGACAATCTCAATGTAGTATTGCATGGCATGCATAGTTAGGCACAAAACATGCGAGTTATATATTGTATATCTATACTATTATAATAGATTTTAAGAATGCTAAGATTTTTTGTATATTAATTTTTAAAAGTTTAAGCGTTAAGGGGTTGAATTGTCTTTTATTAATTTGATTATTTTAATTATCTTTTACATTATGTAATTACAATTGTTAACTTTTAAACTAGCGCCACTTATTATCTTGAAATTACTGTAACTTTTTCATAGTTAGTACTTTTTAAAGGAAAATAACTAGAATTTTATTCTTTTTATTTTGGATGTGGTAGTGCTATAGTTTTTTTTTTAATTTAACCTTTTGTATGTTGTGTTCTCCATCCTATTGGAGGGGCATCTCTCTAGTAGTGTACTATGCATATGACATTTACATCTAGGTTTAGGGTTTTTAAACAAACGAGTCAACCGAAGTTGACATCGACTTAAACTTAAATTAAGTTTACAAATTGTTTCGACACAAAATTTTCAAAAAGTTAAAAACTTAGCTCATATGAAGTTTGAGTGAGCTCGTGGCTTGGTGAGTTACTGAATTAACTTATATATATTTTTTTAATTTGATTATTTCGTATGTTTCTTTTAATACAAATATGAAAAAAAAAATATGAAAACAACCTAGTTAACAACTTCTTAAATTATACAGATATGAAATAACATAATTAATATCAAACTAATCAATATACAAGGAAAATCTAGATGGATTGAAATCAAGTGAACTAACTTCAGTTCAACCCTGGCTTGAAAAGATACAAGCCAATTAACTCGTGCCAATTTAACTCGAGCTAGAATTTAATTAATTTTTTAGTGAGCTAACAGCTAGTGATTACAAGCCGAGAGTGTTTAGCAATTTTTAATTTTACGCAGGCATGTGTTTTTAATTTTACATAGTCATGTGATTTCGTAATTTAATCTTTATATACTAAATGATAATGCGGCAATATTAGTACTGAACAAATTTAGCAATTTCTTTCAGCTTTTGTTATAATCAAACAATATGGTTTGGAATATTTTCTTGGTTTAAAGATAATATTAAGTCACAACCACAATCATAATCATAATTAACACATCCTTTTCAACAATAATTGGGTAAGATTCTTAATCTTAGTCACCACACAACTTGCAATCATATCCTCACCACTTATTCCTTATAATAATCCGATGGTTATACTTTCATTCATTTTCTAGCTCCTTCTTGAACTTCAAAATCATTGGTTTACATTGTTTTTATTATTTTATATACCTGTTTTTTAAAATATAGTCAAGTTAAAAATATGGAATGTTTAAAATATAATTTATGAGGTTTTAAGTCGATGCATCAAAACTAATTACTATAAAAATGAAATTATGTATCATTCTCATTTAACATATTTTATCTCCCACCTGTTAATTACTATAATAGAGTTTTAAAAATATAAGTAAAATTAGTTGATTATATATATACTATCTTTAGTAAACTCGTGTATTACACGGGTTGAATAAATAAAATACTAATAAAATAAAATTTATTAATTATATAATGATATTCTAATATATAATAAAATAATAATATTAACTTTTTAAAATTTTGTTTTTAAACTTTTTTCAAAAAAATAAACATTTTTTTTATAAAACAAACCGTATAAAGATGTCATTTTTAAAATTTTTCCTATTTTAACTCTCAAACTTGATTATCTTTTATTTTTAAGAAGATGACTTTTTAAAAATACCTTTTTTTATTTCATATTTTTAAAAAAATTTTATGCTTTAGTAAAATATATTATTTTATAAAAAAATATTTATTTACGAAAACACTAATAAATAAAATTTTTTCTTAATTTATTAAATCTAAAAGATGTTAATAAAATATTATTAGGAAATTAAGGTAATTATTTAACAGGAGAGAGACGATAAAATTTTAATAATAATGATTGTGGTACTGACACATATAATCCTAAGATATATTTTTATTAGAGTAGGTAAATTAGTAAAGATATAATAAATCTTGTTATAGTTGATTGGAAATAAAGTGGTAGATAAATGTAATGACACGATTGTAAGTTTCACGTGAGGCTTAATTGTCATAAAAGGTTTAACATTTAGATATGAAACTAAGCTCATAGTTGTTAGATTCAGACATCACATGTAACTTAAAACTTTAAAAACATTACAACGTTTACATTACAATTCCTCATTTCCAAAATATCACATACACATACACAGTCCTACTAATTCAATTGTCCTGGTCATATAGTTTCGAGATATCCTGTCACTCCACACTCATTTTAAAATATGCACTTATGTGGATTAGTTTTGCTAGAAGGCTTAGTAATTTTTTAACACGTTTGTTTTATCAAAAATAAGTCTTACCTTTCAAAATGACACTTATTTATGTGAAACCGCACGCACTTTCCACACTCAAGTGCCAACTACACACAAGAACTTAAACGTATTGTATTCGATCAATATTCAATCATTAATATTCAACATCAACGTATGCCCACACTATTTACCACCAAAACGGACTTGACAAACTTGTGCCATCGAAATGGACTTTACACACATATACCTTGACATATTACATGAACTTCCAACTTGTACTCTATATAATTTTCAAAATGGTTCTTGTCTTCACAGTGATGTCGATTTTGTTTGATAAATGTCATGTTGTTTCCTTGTAGATTTAATTTCTTATTATTCTTAGTCCTGCCGGCCTTGCTGATTGCTTTCTCTTCTACTGTTTGTGAGCTGTACTAAAAGGATGTTGATGAATATTTTTGAATGAAAAAGTTTAATACTTTTTTACATCCTTCTATCTCTTTCCTTTATGAGCTTTAGTTGTTTTACTTTTATTTTCTTGTAAGAAAATAACTTTTCTTTTTTGTTTGTAACCAATTAAATTATATAATTACTTTTTACAATTAATATTTTCTATGTTAATAACTATTTATAAGTTTAGGTATGGTATCCTATAAAACTATATAAAAAAGAAATAACATCTATATAACTATATTGCAACTTGCTTACCAAAAGTAATATGTTTTTATGTTTACGTCTCGCCTCAAGACCCTATTGCTTTGGTGCCTCCACCTAACGCTTTTTAGAACCAAGCTCAAGACAAAAACATTGGTGTATGGCAATAACTATTAAAATAATAATAAAAATAAAAGTAGATTTCTTTATAATTAGAGGCGTGAAAGTTGTGTGAATTATACGGCGCGTAGCTGATGCGATTAGTGACGTCAAACACCTACTTATCCTGATGGTGGGTCCCATTGCTACATTTTTCAAGCACCCATTATTGACC
The DNA here is from genome assembly GCA_018326385.1 of Flaveria bidentis. NCBI lineage: Eukaryota > Viridiplantae > Streptophyta > Magnoliopsida > Asterales > Asteraceae > Flaveria > Flaveria bidentis. The sequence continues at coordinate 4,574 of BJCM01036346.1, read as the reverse complement.
ACCAAACCTAGGGGGTGCTCCCCTGCAACATTACAGTCACTAGGATGTGTACGTGTAATATTATTTCTTTTTTAGATAGGCGAGCCGGGTTGTTTTGTTTGTAGCGCACGAGTGATTTTTCGCCATTGGGTTTACTCGGGTGATCGAGCTTAAAAATTATTCGTTAGTCATTCAAAAAAAATTTTCTTTTATCTTATAGGCCCTACTCATATTTCAATTTTTCACCACTTCACTTTAGATAACATTACATAACTTGGTACAAAATAAAATTGTAAGGTCTCATTCTCGAACAACTTCACAATTAATTTTATAGATATAATCATAATTTTTAAACTGAAAATTTCATACGGTGAAAACATAAACAAGTACATCACATGGAATCAAGTTTTTCATAATATAGATAATCATTTAAACCAGATGTGAGTCTTTCATCTAAAAGCCTTTGTATGTCCATTTCTCATTAATTCAACAAAGTTTAGATTTACATGATATGCATACTAAAAATAAATATATTTCTAGTTTTAATTCCAGAACAATAAGTTATATGTCTATTGGAAACTTTAAATGATTATGGTGAGAAACTTTATATTAACATGACATATCAAATATCATTCATAAACATTAAAAACATATTATTGATATACAAATATGAATGTTGCTGAGTGAGTTTTAGTCTTAAATATAGAAGAATAAGTCGTAAGTTTATTGGAAACTTTAAAAATTGATCATAGTAAAAAAATTTACATTAACATGACATATCATTATTCATTAAAAACTTTAATAACAAATTAGGCATATACACTAAAAACTATTGTGGGCAACAAACAGTGATCACGTCTTGCAATTAAACAAGGCCATGAAATGCTAACACAAAGCAAGCCTTTAGATGTCAACATAAAGCGGCTAGTGAATGCAAGCATAAAGCAAGCCTTTGAATGTTAGCATAAAATAGAACTTTAATTGCAAGCACAAAGCAATCTTTTTATTGCAAGCATAACCAGACCTTTGATTGCAAGCACAAAGCCAATGCTAGTCCAAAACCAGACTTTGGGTAAAACGGTAATCACATTAAAATTCTTTTAAACACTTTGACTTTGATGAATAATAATAGGTATAACTAAGCATGAATCCCTAAGGCTTGGACAGTAGGTGTTCATGTGACAATATTCCAAGTAAAGTGAATACGGAGGTAAGTTATCCAATACAGACGACTATTGACAAATGTGTTTGACTCTTAAACAATACAGATGAGCAATGATCAATATCGACTAAGTATTGCTAATGCGGATGGGCTTTTAAGTTTGCTAAGTGTTGGGTCAATATGGGTAACAATGAATGTGGATTACAATGAATGGTAGTAATAGGGTAGTCATGTGAGTGAAGTTGTACTCTTTCACATTGACTACACTATATATATATTAGAAGAGAAGGCAATCCCCGTGGAATTCCTATAGGGACTGTGAAGTAAAAAATGCTGATGAGAAAGTTAATGCAAGTAGTAGTATCACTAGTAGAGATTCTTCTAATATGGTTAAGATAGGAATCAAGCAAAGTTATATCATTACTTTCTTTGAAAATCATTAGAACATTGATATGAAATCTAGATTTCTTATATAGACCTTAAATAATTTCATAAGATTAATATAACATGAACCCTAGAAATAAAAATGATAACTTTATATCTTAAAATATTAGATCTACATGTATATTACATTTAAGCATGCATATCATCCTCAAAAACAGTAATAATATAAAAGTGGGGATCTAGAATTCACCTTCTTAAGTAGAATTCGTCAAAAAACTCTACCAACTAGTATAAATCGAGATCTACACATACACATGTATATGTGTCAACTTTATTAATCAAAATGGTGTATAAACCCCTAATAAGCAAATATCCAGACTAAATCTATCATTATATATGTAAAAGTTGGTACAGTGCTTGAGTTCTTCAACTTTATGTCTCTAATAGCCTTGCTCGCAAGAAGGATTGCATGGACGGTCATCCTCTCCTTTTATAAGGGTTTTAGAGTATTGGACTTTCATTTGTCCATCTTTACTCCATTATCTATTAAAACATCAAACCGGCCCCATTTTTTATTATTTCCTTTGAATCGATCAAAATATCAGTGTGTTAGAAAAATGTGTTGGTGTTTTGGTTAAACTAGAATTAAGCCCCCCCTCCCGACATAAAACTATGCCAAGTAGCATCAATGTCACACCACCGCTAGCAACCACCAACACTGAAATGCGGTGTGTTACTACAAAGAAAAGACGGACTAAAAACATAAAAAATATAGCTAATTCGATCTAGTACACGCATGTTGCGACGGACCTGTCAAACGAAAAAAGAAGACGTAAAAAAGTTGAATCACACATGCACGTTACGTAGTGTTAACTTACAAATTTAGAACAAAGCGTAAAAATGTTAAAACACACATGCATGTTGCACTGTGTTAACTTGCAAAACTTAGAATGAAACATAACACAAATATTTGTGAAAGATAAAAATATATGAGACCAAAGTTGAAAATATATGTTTTATGAGAATTGCGAAAGAAGAAAAGTTTTGGTTAAAAGTAAAAATTAAATTTTGTTAGATTATATTGTAAAATATGAAAAAATTTGGACTAAAAGTAAAAAAATAATTTACAAAAAACATCCTAAGCATAAGTAGCACCATTATGCAAAAAAGTTACAAATTAATATAATATGAATATGTTTTGGTTATAATTGGTGCATAAGTTAGTTACACAATTAAAAACGTTCCTAGATAGGTTTAATTTGTTTAGTTCATTTGTAATAATATAATTTGTTCACCTTATCATGTTATATAAATTAATAAGTTGGCACGACATGTTTTAAACTCGGTTATCACAATACGTATGTTTATAAATAATAATTACAAATCATTATTTTTGATACAAATCATTATGTTTTGAGTCGTTTAATGTTTCATACTATTCGTGATATTGGACTACTTATATTTTATCGTGTTAAACAAGTCACATAATTCTTGTTGATGAACTTGTTGTATTTAATTGTAAACATGTCATGTCGTGTCACACCTAATTATTAAACATGTGTGTGTTATTATTTTAGAAATTGATACATTTATTCAAACATTTCATGTTTCAAACAAGAGTCATGAAAAACGCGGTGTGTTAAACATGACTGTTTGCACATCATAAGACATATTTTGCTAGCTTTACTAAGAAATAATCCTAAATTGATTTGATATCTTTCAAAACCATATGACATTAGGTTTTATTACGCATTAACAGTTTTGTCTTCCTTCTTTAAAAAGATGAATAAAATCGTCCTATTAGACACAAGGATAAAAGAAATTTATGATTATGCCTAGGAAATAATTAAAACAGAGATTTAATGTGTGTGTTTGTTGAACAACAATCCCTATATTTGTAAGATAATTTTATCACAACAACCATTATGCAAGTTTAGAATTTTCAGTATTTTTGCAGGAGAGTACACCACTTATCACTAGAATGTTCCCTTAGGCCTACGTGTGTATGAGAGAGAGAAAGAAAAAGAGATTATGTTCAAATAAAAAAGCTTGTACTCCTAGGGATCATACTAGGTTTGACGTGTCCTATCGTTATTTTTAATGTGATGGCATTTTAGTAATCAAGCCTAGTTTTATGCAATTGATCATCGTAGATGGACAGATTAATGATATATATATATATATATATATATATATATATATAGTCTTAGTTACCTTAGTCTAGTTAGGTAAAACAAGAATGTTGAAACACAAAGAGTTTATGGTTGGTAATTAGCTAAGATTGATCGTATTGTATTGACATAATATAACTCTAATTTTGATTGGACTGACTATTAATTAACACAATTAACTAGACTGAGAACAAATAAATGAAAAAATAATCACATCAGGGTAATTTTATAGTGCTCTATGTAATATAATACTTTAATGTTACTAACAAGCTATATAGATAAAGCCTCAATTAATAGGTTAAATAATAGATAATATAAGACTAAGAAATCGAAAGTGTGGTTGCTTGATGATACAAGACCAATAAAGGATACATGTTAGGATAAAATCACCATATTATCAATATGTTAGGATGGTAATAACATAACATTTCATGGTTTAGTGATTCATTAATCAAGAAACGACATATGTTCATTGATACAACAGAGAATATGTCCTGTAATACAAGCGCACATAAAACAAAAAATTATTCTAAACATCTTTATATGTAAACGATTACAACCAAATTCAAGTCTAGTACTAACTACACATCAAATTGAATATAGTTGCAAACATAATTTAAGCACATGATAGTAATTACAAACAAATTACGCTAGTATGGCCGTGATTGTTGATGAAGGTTGATAATTTTTAGGCGTGGTAGTGATGGAATTTGATGTAGAAGACTTGCGTCACTCAGGCTTTGTAGAGATTAATGAAGAGGCTGATGCAACCTAAACATCCAAAGTCTATCTTGCATGCTGCACAAGTGCTATGAAAAAGAATGCTTAGGAAGTTTCACACATGCAACAGAAATATTCTAAGTGTGAAATCTTCCGAA
>BJCM01036328.1:0-22058 GCA_018326385.1 Flaveria bidentis | reverse complement strand
TATCACATCGCCACAACCACTCGATCACCACCACAACAGCCCCGTCACCACCGCCACAACCACCCGATCACGACCACAACAGCCCCGTTACCACCACCACAACCACTCGGTCACCACCATAAATGCCCCATCACCACAACCATAAGTACCAATCACAACCACAACAACCTCCTTTATAACCACCACAACCACATAACTAATAGAGAATTTGAAGTTACAGATCTAAAATGGAAGGGATGGCTAAGAATGGTTGTAATTAGGGTTTGTAGTTGGTCTGATTGGTGGTGGGGGATGATTGTTGTGTTGATGAAGGGCGATTGTGGTGGAGTCGGTGGGTGGTGGTGGGTAAAGAAGGTGTAGTTGGTGGCGTCGATGGGTGATGGGTGGTTGTGGATGTATAGAAAAGAAGAAGAAGAAGAAGAAGGTGTTGGTGGTAGCATCAATGGGTGGTGGGTGGTGGTGTTGATGGGTGGTGGTGGACTTATGGATGTAGACAAAAAGAAGAAGATGTGGGTGGTGGTGTTATTTTATGGAGTGGGTTGTGTTTATGTTTGATAGAGAGAAAGTAGGTGTGTGTTTATGGTGGTCAAAGAAGAAGAAGAAGATGTGGGGTCCTACAATTTTTTTATTTTTTTAATTCTTAGGGACATTATAGTCTTTTCAAAAAAGAATGAGTTAATTACCATTTGCATCCTTGATATTTGTTCATTTTAACCACTTGCATCCCTGCGGTTTCAAAATTATCATCTAACGTTTAATGTTATCTTCATTTGAGTCTATACGTTTCATTTTTATCTCCATTTGAGTTCAAATGAGCAACACTGTTAATGTTTTTATTAAAGTTTTTATTAAAATGACAAAACTACCTTTAATATTATATCATAAATATAAAATCCTTATGGGTCCCTCCATTAACATCTTCTTCTTCTTCTTCTTCAAATCACCACCCGCGCGCCACACAACAGCCCTATCACCATCGCCACAACCACCCCATCGCCACACAACTACCCCATCACGATCGCCACAACCACCGGATCGCCACCACAACAGCCCCATCACATACCTAGTAAACGGGTGGAGGGTTTTGAATAACAGAAGCCATGTAGATGTCTTAATACATCAACGAACCTAGGGTTCTGCTGCGCACGTGTCTCCTCAGCCTCAAAGGCCCTAATCCCCTCCACCTAGATGCATCCCCTCTCCTCTTCTATATCACCACCGCAACCCCATCTGAATCCGTACACCGTGTCCTCAACCCCCAATCGGAGTTCTCAATCGCCAGTGACACAACCACCTCCGATTATGATCATGGAGACCGAAATCCAACCCAATTACTCATACATGCAATGGAATTTCAGCAACATCAGTAACATCAGCACCGTAAGCGACGATTCCACTGCTTCCAGCGACTGCAACAACGACCGATCGGGCGAATTCTCAACGACGTTGTCGCAGAGTCGGCGTCTGCTCCTATCATGCGCCACCAATAACTCCGTGACTGATCCACCAACTTGTCTCCGGTCTTGAATCTACAACAATCGATGATCAGAAGCAAGCATCGATAGAGATTCGTTTTCTAGCAAAGAATAAACCAGAGAACAGATTGATGGGTGATGGTGGATGTATAGAAAAGAAGAAGAAGAAGGTGTTAACGGTAGCATCAATGGGTGGTGGGTGGTGGGTGTGGTGTGGATGGGTGGTGGTGGACCGGTGGATGTAGACAAGAAGAAGAAGACGTGGGTGGTGGTGTTATTTGGTGGAGTGGGTTGTGTTTATGTTTGAGAGAGAGAAAGTAAATATGAGTTTATGGTGGTCAAAGAAGAAGAATTAGAAGATGTGGGGTCCCATAATTTTTTTAGTTTTATTTTTAATTCTTAGGGGCATTTTAGTCTTTTTATGAAAGAATTAACGGAAAAACTAACGGTGTTAAACTTTTGGATACAAATGGATATAAAAGTGAAACGTTAGGGGCCAGATGACAATTTTGAAAACGCAGGGATGCAAGTGGTTAAAATGAACAAATGTTAGGGATGAAAATGGTAATTTACTCTAAAAGAATTAACGGAATAACTAACGGTGTTATAGATTTGGATACAAATGGATATAAAAATGAAACGTTAGGAGGCAAATGGCAATTTTGAAACTGCAGGGATTGAAGTGGTTAAAATAAACAAATATCAAGGATACAAATGGTAATTTACTCTAATTTTTAATTTAATTTATTAGAAATTTAAAGCGTACATACATAATAATCAAGATGAAATTCGAGAACTTACAAGTAGTTGTAGTAGGAGAAGGAAAAACGAGAGAAAAACACGAGCGTCGTATCTAAAAGAATCGTATCAGGGATAAAGTTAGTGGGTGTGAAACTTATATAAGATAAAACTTCATGGCCCGTAACACATCTCGCGGCCCGTCGTTAGTAGTCTTCACGATCCATGAGGTGGCAAACATCTATGACCTTTTAAATAATAAAATAATCATCTCGGACGACATTTATGGCTCGTGACTCCAATCATAGGTCATGAAGTACTAAGATAATGGCTCCCGGAAAAAATTTTAAAAAATTTATATAATTTTGCATTATATATACCAACATATCACACATCAATTCAACACATAAAATTTAATTAAAAACATGACTCCGACAAGTTATATATCAAATTCACCGTCAACTACACAACACGAGACGACGTGACTTTAGTAAGATCTTCTCTCGGACATTTGAGGATTATTTCATCAGTCAGGGAGTCTTTAAAATTATGGAACTAGGCATCAACACGGTTTCGTCAAAATCTCGAACGTGAATATTATCGTACCACTCGTGAACTAAGCAACAAGTAGTTTGCTTTAAGAAGAAAAATATCAACATTTCACAAAATCTGCAACAACGTTTACGGCAATCGAAATATGCTATGGAATGATACAGATATTATAGGGGTCAAGAACGATATTGAGCCAGACATCTTTGAACTATGTATGGTTTGGAACATTCCTAAAGAGTAACAATATTAAAGATTATATATTCAGCTATGTTTATGTTATTTTTAGTAGATTATACTATTAATCTTATTAAGAATTTCATTAAAAATTTAAGTATTAATAATTACATTATATGTCTTGAATACAATCCATCCGCCACAAATTATCAAAATCTAAGGCAAACATTCTCTTAATTAACTTCTTACCACTCTAAAGATCTGTTTTAAATTATAATATATAATAACATATAAATTACAACTTCTGAATCTCGATCAATATGACTCTGTTAGACTGTTACACATTATCATCGGACACTACCAATTCTTTAATTCTTATTGTCCAAAGTGCTACCAATAACGTATATGTGCAAGAAAATATAAGAAATACGTTTTAAACTACACAATAATCACTTGAACATTATGATGAACGCGCCATTAATCATTACATGTATTTGGACGATATTCATATGGAAAGAATATGAACTTGTAGTGATTCCATACAAATCTTAAAAAGATACAAGTTTTTATCGTCATCCGTGATTGGTACGTGCGTACATCTTCAAAAAAAAATAGATCAAAATTTCATTTTGTTTTTGGTTTAAAAATGGATAACACCAAAACAGTATTAACGTATCAACTTTTTGTAATGGAGGAAATAAATCAATACTTCCGTTTGCATATTTGTTACCATCAACGGATCACATGTATATTATGTTAAACCACTCAAATGAAAGATTTATCCATCAATCAATACCCGACAACTCTTCTGTTTTTCGTATTTATTCGTATACATGTCTTTTATGCAAATATTTACAAATCTGTACAAAGAATGTTCAAACGGAATTTTGATTTATGACGTAATTTTTCGTATTTAGTATACGTACAACATGATTAACAAAATGTATGATAGCATGAAAAGTGCTGATTAAGATGATTATTTTTTTTCTTATCCACATGTTTAAACTCATCATATCACATATGATGGGTGTCTCAAAAGATCTTTATTATATTTCAGGTATGTTTTTAATTGTATGCTAAAACTTAGGTATTTTCCAGGATGACTCCTGATTACGTACTAAGTTTTCTTAAAAGGATATTTTATCAATTAATATGTTAGTTTATGGATATTTGTTCAATGGTTCATCTCACTATATTGTCTTAATGTTTAATTAGCTAGTTATGTACCCTTGAGAGAACTGAGATAGCAAACATGGATGACATATTAGATGTTATATACCAAATCACTATCATTACTGTCTTCATGACTAAAGTATGCGTATTATTAGAATTACAACTCATATAGTTATCTATTTATACTTATAAACTAGATTAATAGGCAAAATGATAAGTTGTCACCCCTCAAGACTCTAACTCACAACCTGGGTGAGACATCTTTTACTGCTACACCTAAGTCCCAATCCCCACCCATATACCTAAATTAAAACATGTTGCACTTATGACATGAAACACAATCAATCTTTATTACTTATTGGTCATTATACCGTCTTGCTTGTTTCGAATCATGCCATATATTAGTGTTGTGCATGTTCATATATAGAGGTGTATATATCAAACTGGATTCAAATGAAAATCCCTCCATATATAATAATTGATATTTAAAGGATAACCATTTTATCACCATTTCGATGTCTGATTAAAATTAAATCATGAGGTGCCATCATTTTAATTAAGTTAAGCAGGAGGTACATATTACTCACGTGTGGATAAAAAACATAAATGATTTTGAGCATAATTTAGTGTGTATGTTGGTGACTGCACTACTGGTAGATTCTTACTTTCATTTATTTATCTGGTGCGTAAACTACGTAGATTCAAAGATTATTTAGTGTACTAATGGATATGTACACAATATGTAGGATACATATTGACATTGTGTGCACATTTGACATTTGTTTGCAATTTGTTTATCGGTTTATTTGTTCTCACTCGGTTTGTTATTGTTTAATTTTGATTTAGTTTTCAGGTCAATAGGTTATGTGTGAACTATATTGTGTTGAGTGAAGTCAACTAAAGTAGTCAAATATACGTTAGTAGAGTATTCAAGTGTTAGTAAGGTTTTGGGTTGTTTGAGTCATTAATAAAAGTTCAGGGGGTAAGTGTTAGTTTGCTGATTTGTTTGTTAATTTCGGTTAACAACAAATTTGGGGATAAAAAGGGGTGTATGAAGTCTTAGTTTATAGAGTATTAGATGATTGTAATTTTCTTAATTCCTTTGTAATCTTGTATTCGTTGTTCATATTCAAAATTAAATTGTATATTGAATTTCTTGTAGTTTAATTCTTTGTTGTTTAATTTGATAACAAGTGGTATCAGAGCCTGGTTCGGCTCGATTTTGAAGAATTGATTCGAACTGATTGGAGAACCTGAAAGACAATAGTGACAAACAAGTCCGAAATAGAGAAGTTTGATGGTAAAACCGATTTCAGTCTATGGAGGATAAAGATGAGAGCCTTATTGGTGCATTAGTGGGAGCCACCGATAAGGAGAGAAAAGAGATTACAGATAAATGGAAGGAGAACGGTGTAAGAGCTCGCAGTTCGATCATCCTAAGTTTGGTAGATCGTGTACTCCGGGAAGTTACCAAAGAAACCACGGCTTTCGGTATATGGACAAACTTGAGTCGTTATACATGACTAAAAGTTTGGCTAATCGATTGTATCTCAAGAAGAGGTTGTACACTTTCCAAATGAGTTCAGACAAATCCATCGAAGATCATACCGATGACTTCAATAAGCTAATTCTATATTTGGAGATTATTGAAATTGAATTGGATGAAAAAGATCAAACCATCATCTTCTTGATTTCTTTGCCTACCCATTATCAAAACTTTATGGATACTTTACTATATGATAGAGATTCATTGTCAATGGAGGAAGTTCTTGTTGCCTTCAATTCAAGGGAATTAAAGAAAAAGGCAAACATAAAACAAGAAGAGGGAGAAGGCCTATTTACAAGAGGTAGATTAGAATTCAAAGATTCAAGGAATCGGAAGCGAAGAATCCAATCAAGATCCAAATCTAAGTATAGAAGAAGATGCTTCGTTTGTCAATCTGATAAGCATTTAAGAAATATTGTCCTAAATGAAAGGAGAAACAAGGAGATATGGGTGGATCAAAAGGGTCTAATATGTACTCAGTCTGAAGTAAACTCTAATGGGTATGAGAGCTCAGATGTTCTAATGGCAATTAAGACGGATAGTCAGAAAGGTTGGGTGTTAGACTCCGGGTGTTCTTTTCATATGACTCCTATTAAAGAAGTGTTTGTAGATCCAAAGATTCACAAATCTGGTACAGTCAAACTAGGAGATGACCGGAAATGTGAGATCTTTGGAATGGGGACTATGATGTTCAAAATTGCAAAGTGGTGCTGAGTTAAAGCTTCATGATGTCAGGTTTGTTCCTAAGTTAAAGAGAAGTTTGCTTTCAACGGGAACATTTGAGAAATCTGGTTATCAAGTATGCCTTAAGAATGGCAAGGCAAAACTAATAAATAGATCCCCAACTGTGTTATCTGGAACAAGAAGAGAAAATAATATTTACACTCTTGATGGAGATGTTATTGTAGAGAGTGTATCTATGATGTATGTTGCTAATGAGTCTGCAGTCTTGTGGCATAAACGACTGGGACATATTAGTCAGTAGGGCTTAATATAGTTACACAATCCAGGAGTATTGCCTTGTTTGACTAATTGTAATATTGGATTTTGTGAGTATTGAATTCTTGGAAAAGCTCATGCAGTAAAATTTTAAGGGGACTCATAAAACTTAGGGTTTGCTTGACTATATTCATGCAAATCTTTGGGGTCCTACTCAAAATATGTTTTTAGGTGGCGGGGGTTACTTCTTGTCCATTATTGATGATTACTGCAGGAGAGTGTGGGTATATTCATTAAAGAAGAAACATGAGGCTTTTGAAAGGTTCAAAGAGTGGAAGTCACTAGTTTAAAACCAAATTGAAAGAAGGGTCAAAAAGTTGAGAACTGATAATGGAAAAGAGTTTTATAGGAGAGAGTTCTTTAAATTTTGTAAAGATCAAGGAATTTCAAGGCATTTCACAATGTCTAGAACCCCACAATAGAATGGCTCGGTTCAACGTATGAATAGAACTTTGTTAGATAAGGTGAGGTGCATGTTAACATGTTCAGGTTTACCTAAGTCATTTTGGGTTGAAGTTGTAACTATTATAGCTTACTTAGTGAATATATCTCCAAGTTCAGCAATTCAAAGGAAGACACAAATGGAAGTTTGGTCTAGTGAGAAAACAAACTACAACAACATCAAAGTGTTTGGGTCCTTGGCCTTTGCTTATGTAAGTCGAGGAAAAATTGAACCTAGAGCTTAGAAATGTGTTTTTCTTGGGTTCTCTAAAGGTGTCAAGGGTTATAGGTTCTGGAGAATTGACAATTCAAAAGTAAAGTGAGCAGAGATGTAACTTTCAATGAAAGGGTGTTATAGACAGATGTTGTTGGTTCCTTAAGCCAGAGATTTGACTTTGATTCAAGTTCAAAGGGGTTTCAAATAAAGGTGGAGCCTATGATGTCAAGTGATGATGGTGTTGATAAAGGTGATGGTGTTAAGGAGAGGGTTCCTCAAGCTCCTCCTTCCAGTCTTGCAAGAGACAGGCCCAGGAGAAGTGTTCAACCTCCCTTAAGGTTTAGAGAGGGTGATGATATCTATGTTGTGGCTTTTATGGCTACTGAACAAGAGGCCTTAGAAGAGCCTTTGACTTTTGAATATGTAGTTACTTCTAACGATAAGGCTAATTGGATTGTTGTTATGGAGGATGAGATGAAATTACTTTATAAGATGAAATCACTTTATAAGATGAAATCACTTGTAAATGGATATATAGAGTGAAGTACGGAGTGGTTCCTGGTGAGGCTCCTTAGTTTAAGGCAAGATTGGTGGCCAAAGGGTTCATATAGAAAGATGGAGTGGATTACACTGATATATATTCTCACCGGTAGTTAAACACTCTTCTAATAGAGTAATATTGTCCATAATGGCTCATGATGACTTGGAGTTGGAATAATTGAATGTTAAGACAACATTTCTACATGGATATTTAGATGAAAAAATCTACATGACTCAACCTAAGGGGTTTAAAGTGAAGGGGATTGAGCATAAGGTGTGTCTTTTAAAGTGATCATTGTATGGTCTAAAGCAATCACCTAGGTAGTGGTATAGGCGCTTGGAAAAGTATATGGCAATTCATGGTTTTAGAAGAAGCCCATATGATAGTTGTGTCTACTTGAATGAAGTTAGTAGTAAACAGATGCTATATATTATATGTTGATGACAAGTTAATTGCTGGTAAAAATAAAAATGAAATTGAGGTTACTAAGGAGCTATTGTTGAATGAGTTTGATATAAAGCATTTAGGAGAGACCAAAAAGATAATTGGTATGGAAATCACTAGAGACAAAAGTGGCAAGCAGCTAAAGGTCTCTTAAGGGTCTTATCTCATGAAAGTATTAGAGAATTTTGAAATGATTGACAGCAAACCTGTGAGAGTTCCCCTGGCTTAACATTTCAAATTGTCTAATAGTAACAATCCTCAAATAGATGTTGAATGTGATTATATGGAAAGAGTTCCTTATGTTAATGTTATGGGTAGTCTAATGTATATTATGGTATGTAGTAGGCCTGGCATTGGTTATGGTGTGAGAATGGTGAGCAGGTATTTAGCTAATCCTAGAAAAGAGCATTGGGCTACTGTTAAATGGCTGTTGAGCTATCTCAATGGTACCATAGATTATGGATTACTTTATGGGGCTAGTAATGACAGTAGTCAGAAGGTAGGGGCTAGTGATAACAATAGTCAGAAGGTATGTGAATTCTAATTATGCCCAAGATTTAGACCAAGGAAGGTCTATTACTAGTTATGTATGGAAGGCCAGGTTGCAACCATTAGTGGCTATATCTACCACTGAATTTGAGTACATAGCTCTTATAGAATCTGTTAAAGAGACTTTATGGCTCAAAATGTTTGTTTTTGATTTGGGTGTAACAATTGATGCAGTTGTATCTTGTGACAATCAGGGTGCAGTTAAGCTATCTAAGAATAATATCTTTCCTGAGTGAACCAAACATATTAAAGTAAAGTATCATTTCATACGAGAGGTGGTTAACTCTAAGGAAGTTGATGTGGTTCAAGTTGCATCTGAGCATAATCATGCAGATGTCCTTACTAAAGTGTTGTCTAGTCCAAAATTCAAGTTTTATCTTGATGCTTTGGGTGTAGGCTGATGTATTACTTAAGTTGACTTTAAGGTGGAGATTTTGAACTATATTACGTTGAGTAAAGTCAACTAAAGTAGTCAAATACATGCTAGTAGTGTATTCAAGGGTTAGTAAGGTTTTGGGTTGTTTGAGTCATTAATAAAAAGGGGGGTTAAGTGTTAGTTTGTTGATTTGTTTGTTAGTTTCAGTTAACAAAAGATTTGGGGATAAAAAGGGGTGTATGAAGTCTTAGTTCATAGAGTCTTAGATGATTGTAATTTTCTCAATTCCTTTGTAATCTTGTATTCATTGTTCATATTCAAGATTAAATCGTATATTGAATTTCTCGTAGTTCAATTCTTTGTTGTTCAATTTGATAACATTACGTGTGAATAAGACAAGTCGAGACAATATCCAATCTTTATCTTCTAATTTTCATTTGATTTCGATCCAATTTGTTGTATAAGAAAATCATATTAGATACGTGAATATGCTTAGATGCGTTGTGTGGAAGATATAATATAACTATTTGCAGGACCGTTTAAGGGTACTTACTTACAACACAACAACAAAAATAGGAGAGTGTGCAACAACACTTAATAGATCAAATGGGAAACTAGAAACCAGTTTTAGTGAGAACTTAAAAACACAAGTATTCAAGAGACAGAACAAGAATAACACAAGTAGTTGGTTTTCAAGGATGATGTATATTGCTCTCTAGTTCCTTACAAGTGTTTACAAAGCAATGGTTTAAAATACAAAGGACCAGAGATACTTATACTACAACCTATAGCCAACCATACTTGAAGATCAGTTGGATACATGATCTAGATAACAACAAAGTCAATGTACTAGTGACTATGACGTGCCATAGCTCACATCCTAATATATTACAAAAAGGATTAAGTACATAAAGTAGAAAGTTACAAACTCAAGACCTAAATGTATAGTTAACAAAAGCATGAACCTTTTCACCAACTTATGTAAAGTTGGTGTCTCCTCAGAGTTACAGCAGAAAGGGGTCCAGCTTTTTGGAAAAAGTACATCAAATAAAGCATGTGTTCAAAAGTATTCGGAAGAAATTTGTCTTCAAGTTTTGGCTTCGGAAGACTTTTTCTTTGAAGATTCAGAAGACTTCATGTTTGACTTCGGAAGATATTGGTCTTGGCTTCGGAAGATATTGGTCTTGGCTTCGGAAGATTTCACACTTAGAATATTTTCTAAGGAAACGTGTGAAACTTCCGAAGCATTCCACTTCAGTACACTTGTGCATGCATGCAGGAGAGACTTTGGGTGTTTAGGTTGCATCAGCCTTATATCAAACCTTATAAACTCCCCCGAGGTTGATGCTACCAAAACACTTGAAGACATCAGATATCAACAGTCCTCATCATAATAATGACCATCCCTTTCTTCATAATATGACCAGGATCACTCAAACTCTCAAAGTGTCTTCTCATCTCAAAAAGATCATGCAGAGGTAGATTGAACATGTCTTGCCAAGTGTAGACATTTTCAACACCTTGATCTCTGATAACATGCCATCTTTTTGGATTTGTAGTGTATGTTCAGGACAAGATAGGTCTTTCTGATGCTAGAGGAGCTACTTGAATTGGAGTTGGTGGAGCTTCCTCTTGTTGCACATCCTTAGGATGTTCTGACTCATCCTGAGGTTTGGAGATGGATGCTTCTTTCTTTTTCTCCTTTGGCTTTGGTTTGGAAGCCATCCTTTTTCTCCTCTTTAAACCTTTTAACTAAGAAGACTGGCTTGCAACACTTGGTTGATCTTCTTTGTCTTTCTCAATTGGATCTTCCTCTCTCACATGTTTAGATTGAGAGGGGATAGAACCCTGCTTTGTATCAGAAGTGGAAGCTTGTTGAGGCTTAACAGGAGATTCAGGTTGTATTGTCTTAAATGGTTCAACCTTAATCTCCACTTCTTAAGGGACCTGACTTGTTGGGGACTGTAAGTCAACAAGATCACCTCTTTGAATCTTTTGCTTGATCACCCTTATATGCTCATCCATAGTGGATAGAGACATGGGTCCAAGTCTCCTTCCGAAGAATCCATACAGTTTCAAGAAGCTCATTATCCTATGCCTATCAGCAGACTTCTTCATGCTCTTTTAGATGATGGCTCTTGACTTTGCAGCCTCTTCCCTTAACTTCCTCATAGTGGTCTTTCTTTCTTTGACTAATGTAAGTTCAAGTTGCTTCAAGTACTCAAACTCAATATAATCAAAGGGTAATGGAAGAAGTGCATTAGCCTGATAAAGGCCTGTGGCACTCAGATAGTTGATCATGTTGATCCTATCAGTTTCTTTGTCTACCTGAGGTTCTTGTGGAGTCATATCCTCTTGTGCAGGACTTTCTTGAACTGGGGAGAGTGTAGGCATATGCTTGTAAAGTCTTTTCTTTCTTCTCTCTTCTTTGAATTGAAGAAGCAATCCTGCATCCTCTGCCTCCTTTCTTTCCTTTGACATTTCCATGTCAGCCAGTTCATTCAGTTCATCTAAGGGGAGGGAGATGATATTATCAATGTCATAGTTCCTAGTCTGCAAGTAGTTAATCCTGACTGCCCTCAACTCATCATCCTGAGTGTTTGGTTTGGGGGCAGCCCTGATTGCAGCTTTCATGAAGCCAACAAATCCAGTAGAGGAACTTTCTCCCCTTAGCTTCATTTTCCTCTCTCTCTTTCTCTCTCCTCCTCAATCTCCTCAAGGGTTAGTACCCTTTTTCCCCTATCACCCACAGACCTTGGTGACACAGGATGGAGATAGCTTTGGCCTTCATTGCTTGGTGTAGCTTTTAAGCTCTGCCTTGAGAGAGGTTGAGATGCACCTTCACCAACAGGTGTCTCATTAAGGGAATGAATCTCTGAAGCAGTTGTTGGTGAGACAGGGCTCTTAGGTTCTACCACTAGGCCTTCAGTCAAGGTTTCCCCTATGAAACTAATCTTAGGGTCTGCCTCAACATCCAATAGACTAATGATATTGCCTAATTGTCTTAGTCTCCTTCTGAAGCTAAACTCTTTAGTGATCCAGTCTTGAATCCTTTGAGCCAGCCTGTCAGCTTGTCTAGATTGGCTTGGGTTGACAAGTGGCATGATGATAAGGTCAAGACTTTCATAGAAGTTCAAAGTTTGAAAATTGAAGACTTCTTGCTGCCCTTGAACTCTTTAAATAATAAGGGCTCTTCTATTTTCATCATACATCCACCTTATAATTTAATTTGAATTTCCTTGAGGTGGAGATGACATTGCCCTTGGAATATCTTCCTCAAAGAGACTCTGAATGAGAGAGAGTATATTAAGTCCACATCGATATGAACTTGAGGAAGTTGCTGAGTATGGACAATTGCAAGTGAGGATGGTGAGTCCTCAATGTCCATGCTCTGTGAGGAACTCCCAGGTTATGTGTCTGTGATGACTTTCTCCCCATTTTTGGTAGCATCACCACTTGCATAGATGAGCTAGAGGTTAGATCAAACATATTCACAGGTTCTTGTGTTCCTGGTTGAGCTCTTTTTAAAGGTCTCCCAGCTAGTTTTTCTTTAAGATAATAAATTTCAAGTTGTTGATCATTGACCTTGGTTTGTAGGGTAGTCACCTGAGATTCAAGGTGACTAACCTTTGAGACTAAGTAGGTGCATGTTTTTGATAGTTTTTGTACCTTTAGCCTCAGATTCCCCTCCTCTTCATGAGAAGAATCATTGGGGGATGAGAGAATTGGACCAAAGTCTTCTCTCTCACCACTAGCATGAAGTTCTTGGCTGCTGGATTTTCCCTGCTCAGTGACAACCTCAATAGATGTGTCAATGAGCTAAATTTCCATGGTTGAGGTCTGAATGATGTAATCACTTGCTGAAGTGAGAGCCTTTTTCATATGGATCTCCTTAACAGATTCAGAAGGATCCACCTCAGTGATGGGTGACTGGTGTGGGCTAGACATAGGGGATTCATGAGTACTCATCTCTCTTTAAGTGAGGAAGGAGTAGAGAGACTCATGATACTGACTGAAGCCTAATTATTCATCAGTATTGAAGTCAAGGTTAGGAATGGGTTGGTTTAAGTCTAAAGGCTGGGGATAGTAGCTGTCCCCTAAAGGTTGTTCATCTGAGTGTGAAGACTCAATATGAAGGCTTATGGTTGTTGGGCTTGTGAGCTCATCAATCTGAGCATGAGGAACCTCATAACTGATAGGTGAAGTGATGGGAGTGGTTTGCTCCTCAGGAGAAATGGGAGCTCTAGATTCCATTTCTTCATGTGTGGGTAGTGATTTAGGGGTATGCACAAAGTTAGTAGCTTGTGCAGGGATTCGTTTGAATCTTCTTTGGTACGTAAGGGTGATTTGTGATGGTCTTTTAAGTGGTTGAGAAGTAGAAGGTGTGGGTTTAACACTAGCTTGTGTTGCTAAATTGTGACCTTGAGCAATGAGCTCTAACATTTTTAGGACCAGGGTTGTTTCTAGCCCACAGAAGCCAACAGTTCGCTTCTTCAAAATCTTAAAGATATCGGGCTTCATCTATCCCAGTTTAAGAATATAACCTATTTCCCTCAACTGTGAGCCCAGTTCACATTTGATAATGTATTGAACATATCTTGGAAACATGTAATACTCTAAAGAGTCCAAGTTAGCAAGTAAGTTTGTGTAAACAAAGTGAGAATACCTGAACTTGACCCCTTAAATCATTCCATGCACTATAAAGGAGAGATCCTTAGGAATCTGGCCCCACTCACCATTCTTGTTGGACAAGTTGTGGATAACCACATGAAGCGGGTATTTCCACTAGGATGAGACCTTCCCTTTCTTGAAGGTCTTTATAGAGAAATCTCCCTCATCGAAAAAGCTTCCGAAGGTAAATTGTCTTCGAAAGTTTTAATGAGAAAGCTTCTGAAGCCAAAATGACTTTGGAAGAATTTCCTAAGAGTTTTAAAAATTTTCCTTCTGAAGAGAATTAAGACTTGGACGTTTTGTTCAAAAGAACAAAGCTTCCAAGAGTTAATTTGCTTCGGAAGAAAATTGTCCTTGAAAACATATAAGTGCCTAAGAAAGATTTTAAACTTCAAAAGATATTTCAGAAACTTCTTCCGAAGGAAAATTACTTAGCCATTTATTTGTTTTGAAGGCATAAGTTTCTTTCGAATATAAAATCATATCTTCCGAATGATCAAGATTTTCAAAAATCTAAGGAAAGTCTTCAAAAGGTTTTCATCCAGAGAAAACAAGAGCTTATGAAAGTGATAAACTAGACAGCTTAGGACACACAAATTTTAAGAAATAATATGAATTAGTTTTAAGAAAAAACTACTCAAAGTTAATCATCCCAATAGCTGATGTAAGATACTTAAATCTCTGTTCATCAAAGGCTTTTGTAAACAAATCAGCATATTATTCATTTGTGTTAACCTTAACTAGTTTAATTAATCTCTTTTCAAAGTTATCTTTAATTAAATGATACTTGATATTGATGTGTTTTGTCCTTGAGTGTTGCACAGGATTCTTTGTGATAGAGATAGCGCTATTGTTGTCTATGTGAATGGGAGTCTCCTTGAAGTTTAATCCATAGTCAAGCATCTGATTCTGAATCCAAAGCACTTGAGCACAGCAGCTTGCAACAGCAATGTATTCAGCTTTAGCAGTTGATGTAGAGACATGGGATTGTTTCTTGCATTGCCATAAGACAACCCTTCCACCAAGAAACTGACATCCCCCAGATGTAAACTTTGCGGTTATATTGCGGCCACCATAATCACTATCTGTATATGCATACAGATTGAAGTCAAAATTCTTAGGATACCAAAGGCCAAGTGTTGAGGCACCTTTAAGGTATCTTAGAATTCTCTTGACAGTGATAAGGTGTGACATCTTAGGGTTGGCTTGATATCTTGCACAAATAGATGTGGCAAACATGATATCAGACCTGGTAGTTGTAAGATACATAAGTGATCCAATCATAGCCCTATAAAGGTGTTCATCCACATACTCCCCCTCAAGATCAATCCCAAGGGAGTGGTTTTTTTCTATAGGTGTCTTAACAATCTTACAATCAGCCATGTTGAATCTTTTGAGTAAGTCCTTAACATACTTTGACTGACTTATGAAGATGCCATCTTCAAATTACTTCACTTGAATTCCCAGAAAGAAATTGAGTTTTCCCATGGCACTCATTTCAAATCTGTCTTTCATCAGCTTCTCAAAGTCTTTGTAGAGCCTTGGATTAGTTGAACCAAAGATGATGTCATCTACATATACTCGAACTAGCATCAAGTCATTTCCCTGTCCTTTGATGAAGAGAGATCCATCTATAGTACCATTTCTGTATCCATGCTTGTAAAGATACTAAGATAGAGTTTCATACCACTTCTTTGGTGCTTGGTGCAGCCCATAAAGAGCCTTGTCAAGCTTGCCTTCATAATCAGAATGATCAGGATCTGCAAAGCCAGGTGGTTGTTTGACATACACCTCATCATCAATCACCTCATATAGAAAAGCACACTTGACATCAAGTTGGTAGACCTTGAAGTTCTTGGATGCAGCAAATGCCAAGAATATCCTAATAGATTTCAGTCTTGCTACAGGAGAAAAGCATCAGTGTTGTCAATTCCTTCTTCTTGTGTGTATCCTTGAACAACTAGTCTAGATTTGTTTTTGATGACATCAGTGTAGTCTTCCCATAAGGAAGAGGACATAGGTTCCAACCCTTTTGCCTTTTGAATTGAAGCAGCTCTTTTTGCATAGCTTCAACCCAACTTCCATCCTTCAGAGCCTCATCAATCTTCTTGGGCTCTATTTGAGATAAGAAACAAGAGTGAAGACAAACATTTGCGTCATGGGTTTGTCCTCTTGTTTTTACCCCTGTGTCAACATCTCTAATGATGTTTAAGGTGGGATGAGACTTGTGTATCCTTAGCTGAGGGATCATAACAAGTTGCTAAGAGAGATCTAAATTAGAAAAATTTAGATCTGTTATTGATGCTTCTCCCACCATATCAGCACACTTATCAAGAGAGACTTGATCCATTGAGTGTGTGACACCATTGATGTTTTTATCTACGAAGTGGTTATTAACTACAAGAAATTATTGATCACTACCACCACCACCATTGTCCTCTACATTTGAAGCTTCTTTATGTGGTTGTTGATCCTCTGAGCTGGAATTTGAAGGCATCTCAAATGTATCAGCTGAATTTGTCATTGTTATGTTGATAGAAACTTCATTTGCAGAAGTAGTTACAACTAGAGCTGAAGAAGTATAACTTGAAGGTCTTCTTAGCTCAAATCTTGGATCAGTATCACCTGGAGGTAAGATATCTATAGATCCTAAAACATTCTCACAAGATTTATTAAAACATTTGGTAACTAAATCAAGATCAAATAGCCAATCAGGACCAGAACCAGTTACACTAGGTGTGTGTTCATTGAAAGTCACATTGGCTGACTCCTCAACAATTATAGTTCTGAGATTGTATACTCTATAAGCCTTAGCTTGAGAAGAGTATCCAATGATGTGTCTATCATCTGATTTCTCAGTAAATTTGGCAATTTGATCTTTGGTATTCAAGATGGTGCAAGGACATCCAAATGACCTAAGAAAACCAATGAAAGGTTTCCTCTTGTGCCAAAGTTCATAAGAAGTCTTGTCATGTGTCTTAACCACTAAACCTTTATTTTGCACATAGCAAGTAGTGTTGACTGCCTCTGCCTAGAAGGTGATGGTAGCTTAGAGTCAGACAACATGGTTCTTGCAGCTTCAATCAGTGTCATGTTTCTCCTTTCAACAACACCATTTTGCTGAGAAGTTCTAGGAGCACTATATTGTCTTGTAATACCATTTTCATCACAACATGTATCAAGGATTTGGTTCTTAAATTCAGTTCCTTGATCACATCTTATGGTTTTGACCTTGTGATCACATTGATTCTCAATCTTTAAGATGAAATTCTTCAGAATCTCAGGAGTCTTATCCATAGTTCTAAGGATGAAAACCTAAGTGAATCTTGTAAAGTCATCTGTGATCACCAAGAGGTCCTTCCTAGACTCATTACACTGGTGGGGCCAAAGAGATCCATATGTAACAAGTGTAGGGGTGTAGTGATGAAGTTTCTTTCCTTAGGCTTGTGAGATACCTTGTGTTGCTTCCCTTTCAGGCATACAACACAATGATCATTACTGGTAAACTCTTTCTTTCGCATTCCAGTTACCAAATCATTATTCATCAGTTTATTTATGTTTTTACAGTTTACATGGCACATTCTTTTATGCCAGTGGAAAGACTCATCACTATTAGCTTTAGATAGAAAGCATGGAACTTCTCTTGAGAGAGATGTTTCTTGCAAAGACATCTTGTACATGTTCCTTCTCCTAGGGGCTTTGAGCAGGATATGTTGTTGAGGAATGACCACCCTAGGCTTGAGAACAATGCACTCATGCTCAGTGAAGAGCATGTTATAACTCTGATCACAAAATTGAGATACACTCAAAAAATTGTATCCAAGCTCTTTGACAAAGTTTACCTTCTTAATACTGAGCTCACCATTTGTGACATTGCCCCTTCCAGAAATGTAACCACCTTCATCACCTCTAAAAGCAACTGGCCCTCCATCAATTCTTTTAAAATTTTGGAGTAGTGACTTATTGCATGTCATGTGCCTAGAACAGCCACTATCAATGATACAGACATTCTTGTTTGTCTTGAGTTGTTCCTGCACAAAGAAAATGATTAGTTACATTTGGAAACCGAAGCCTTATTGGTCTTGGGCTCATCAAAGGAAGTACAAGGTAATGAAATAGTAATAGATCCTATATTTGTGCTTTGAGGATCTTTTGTTGTTGTTGATAAAGAATATTCAGTCACTTGGTCTTTCTTTCTCTTCCACACCACCTTTGGAAGTTTGGACTTGACCTTGAACACTTCGGAAGCTTTTGAGACTTCAGAAGTTTTGATGACCGGGCCTTCGGAAGATCCTGCTAGCACTGCAGCAGACTTTAGTGCTTTAGAAGTATTCCTTTCTTCCGAGACCAAATTTTCTTCCGAAGGCAATTTTCCACTTGCCTTCATTTTGGAGCTTCCGAAGGAAACAGATTTTCTTTCCGAAGCTAAATTATTCTTGGAACTCTTTGAAGTCTCTTTCTTGGTCATATGAAGAGTACCTCTTGGATTGTATGGACAATCCTTAGCAAGATTAGAAGTGCTCTCACACATAACACATTCTATCTTCTTCTTCCTAAGAGCCTTCTTCTGAGAACAAGGCTGACTTTGATCATTTCCCTTCTCCACCTTTATCTTTGCAGATGCTGAGATAGTCCTTTTGGGGTGAGAACTGTTCTTGGAGTTGGATGGTTTAGGGTGTGTAGTAGTGGTACACAACGGATCAGCCTTCTTCTTGATACTGAGATAATTTGAACATGAACCAGAACTCTTGGTAGAAGAGTTTAGGTTGATGTCTTCAGTCTTAAGCACTTCAAACCCTGTAGAGATAAAGACTTGTTTCTGCTTAGAGTTAAAAGTGGCCTTGATCTTTTGAGCCTTCTTAGCTTTTCTCTTCTCTTTCTGATCAAGTTCTTCCTCATAGACTTGGCCATCACATGCTTCTTGCTCTCCTCAGAAGGATAGTGACCCTTCTTAGAATCCTCCTCTTCACTCTTCTCAAAGGAATTCTTCACTATCACTTATTCATCCTCTTCACTCAAGGGGTCTATGAAAGGAAGCTCATCTTTACAAGTTCCACACCTAGGTGATCTTACAAACAAGATTGTGTGTGTAAGAGCTATCTTAATATATCCCAAACCCTACTTGTTTTGATATCACACTTTGCATGCAAGGATGAGGATATGATGTTCTTGAAGGTCTCTTCTTCAAGAACACATTTTTCTGCCCTGGTTTTGTTAATCACAAGCTCAGCCTGGCATTCAGTCAACTTGGTTATAAGATCCTTGATCTGAGTCCTATAGTTGGTATGCTCATGTTTTAGAACTGAAATGGCTTTCTCTAAGTCCTTTATCTTTAACTTATAATCATTTTTAGCCTTTTTGAAATCAGATTTTAAGATGTTTAAGGACTCAAGATCATATCTCATCTCTAAGTTATAGGACCTGTATCTATTAACTTTAGCAATACATTCAAGAGTACAGAGATGTTCCAATACCTTGGCTTCATCATGGTCACCTATCAATGCTTGGTTTGGAGATGCATCTTCCACCTGAAAGCTCCAATCAAAGCCTCCTTCTTCAACAGCAACTACAGCTTGCTGCTTTGGCTTCTCATTCTAGGTGGCTTTTCCAGTGTAGTTTGGTTTGGATTGTGCTTGGCCACTTTGTTCTTGGTGCCTTGCACTCCCTAGCAAAGTGTCCCATCAGGTTACAGTTATAACATTTGACTTTGCTTTTATCCAGCCCAAACTTTCCACTGGTTGTATTGCTGGGAAACTTCCTTCATGTCCGCTTGTAGAATTTCTTGGCTCTATGAGTGAGAAGAGCCATTTGCTGGACTATTTCCATATACTCCAAAGATCATTTGTATGGATACAATCAAGGTCTTCAAGGGTGAAGAGAAAGTTTCCACAACTTTCATCAGAAGACGCAAAGGCTTGAGAATAACTTGTCTCTTGGAATGGGCTTCTTTGAGTATAGTTCTCCTTTGGTGTCTCCGGGAAGGTGATGAAAGGACCCTTTTGTGAGTTGTTAGAGTAGCATATAAGATGATGCTGAGGTTCTATGCTATCCCTTTCAACCACATGTAGGGCTGAACTCATTTGATTGTTGGAGTTACCAGATGAACCTTGCATGTTTATCTCCATCTGGTATTCACTGAGAATGCCATACAACTCTATCAAAGAGAGAGTCATGAATTTCTCAGTCCTTTTGATAACAACACAATAATGTGTCCATTGCTTAGGAAAAGAGGACATGAACTTCCTTACAATGTCCCTGTTTTCAAGAGTTACTCCAACATCTACTAGAGTATCTACAATCTCAACATACCTAAAGTATTGTTGAGTCATGATCACACCTGTCTTGAAGGTGAAATTTTCAAACTGCTGCTTCAGGAGATCCTTCTTATTCTCCTTGAATTCAGTGGAACCCTCATACATCAGTTTCAATGCATCCCACAGCTGCTTAGCTGTTTTGCATTTCTTGAAACCTCTGTATACAGAGTTTGGAAGAGCAGTCTGAAGGGCTGTCAGGGCCTTTTGATCAATTTCTACTCTCTTTCTATCTTCATCTGAGTAGTTAGCCACAGCCTTGGGGATCATACCACCTCCAGCAGCAGTTGAAGAGGTGTTTGGTATGTAAGGTCCAGAAACAACAGACTCCCATATTCTGGAGTCTAGAGACTTAATAAAGCCTTCCATTCTTTGGCACCAAGTGTCAAAGTCATCAAGAGTGATTAGTAGGGACTTTGTCATGGTTCCAGTTTCCATATCAGTTTTAGAGATAGCTTCTATTTGAGTTGTTAAGTATTTTATGTGTGGGGGGGATCTTAAGATGGTGAGATCTTACTATCAAGAGCCTGGAATGATCTGATACCAAATGCAAGACCGTTTAAGGGTACTTGCTTACAATACAACAACACAAAAAGGAAAGTGTGCAACAACACTTAACAGATCAAATGGGGAACTAGAAACCAGTTTTAGTGAGAACTAAGAAACACAAGTATTCCAGAGACAGAACAAGAATAACACAAGTAGTTGGTTTTCAAGGATGATGTATATTGCTCTCTAGTTCCTTACAAGTGTTATAAAGTAAAGGTTTAAGATACAAAAGGCCAGAGATACTTATACTACAACCTACAACCGGCCATACTTTGAAGACCAGCTGGATACATTATCTAGACAACAACAAAATCAATGTAGACTCAAAAGACAGATTGCCTTTTGACTAGTGACTATGACATGCCATAGCTCACATCCTAATATATTACAAAAAGGATTAAGTACATAAAGTAGAAAGTTACAAACTCAAGACCTCAATGTACAGTTACCAAAAGCATGGACCTTTTCACCAACTTATGTAAAGTTGGTGTCTCATCAGAGTTGCAGCGGAAAGGGGTCCAGCTTTAAAAGGTACATCAGATAAATCATGTGTTCAAAAGTCTTTGGAAGAAATCTATATTCAAGTGTTGGCTTTGGAAGACTTTGTCTTTGAAGCTTCAGAAGACTTCATGTTTGGCTTCGGAAGATTTCACACTTAGAATATTTTCTAAGGCAGTGTGTGAAACTTCCGAAGTATTCCACTTCAGTACACTTGTGCATGCATGCAGGATAGACTTTGAGTGTTTAGGTTACATCAGCCTTATATCAAACCTTACACTCTTGATTAATACTTGATCATAATTTAATTTATGTATGTACATATTCCATTGTACATATCTAACATATGTTTTTCTTTGTCTAGCTATTATCAATCGCAAACAAATCTGGTTCACACCTTATTACGCACATATGAACCATATTAACAAACAACTAAGAGAGTTTATAAACCTTTGTAACACACATTTGAACCACTACACAATATTTATTGTTTTACATATTACACGACTTTCAACTATTATATCTTATAATTTTTTTATATATTCAATGATTAAAATTAACAATCTGACATACCCTTCATTCTTATAAAAACAACTTTGTTCGATCTAGAGACTAGAAGATGCACAAATAAAACATTCTTGGTAAAAATAAAATTTGGTTTCCATCACTTTGTTGGATTTTAGTCCTCGATGTCTTGCATTTAGATTTAGTGCCTTGTATTTTCAAAGAAATTTTATGTTGAATTATTTGAAGGATAAAATTTTTGACTTGAAAATGTTTATAAAGGTCATAACATGGATCAAT
>BJCM01036307.1:0-12296 GCA_018326385.1 Flaveria bidentis | reverse complement strand
AAGCAAAACACAATTTCTTTCATCTGAATACAAACTACTTACTGTAAGGGAAAAAGCAAATACATGAATCCAAAACGCATCAATCCAATCCAAACGCATTATGATACAAATACATGTTTAACATACTAACACCCCATCAATTCAATTCAACTGTTCCATAACAAACCAAAAACCAATCAAAGGGAAAAAGCACCCATACAGAACCGAAAGCATGAATCCAAAACGCAATGTGCAGTCGCAGGGAGGACTCCGGTGGGGCTCTCGGTCGCGTAGTCGCAAATCGGTCGCAGGGAGGGAGGGTGCTCCGGTGGCCAAGGCCTTCGCGCAGGGAGGGAGGAGCTCCGGTCGCACAGGGAGGGAGGAGCTCCGGTCGCGCAGGGAGGGAGGGTGCTCGCGTGGAGCTGCGCAGGAACAGGGGATCGATGAGGTTTGGGTCAGCAATGTTTTTTTTAGGTCTGGGTCAGATGAAATGACCCGGTCAGCCCTTAAAACTTGCGTATTAAATGGTCTGACCCGCTGACCGAGTCAGCCGGGTCAGCCCGGTCAGACGAAAACAAACAGCCCCTAAAGGAAAATTCCTTTGTGGTGCAGCATGTTGACTGTTTCAAACTTGTTAATATCAATGTGATTAGATGCCTGTCTTGGTCTGTGTTGTTATTTATGCTTATATTCTCTTTTGTTGATCAAAATGCTTAATTTTAAAGAATCAAATTACTCTGTGGTGAGAATGTGTTTTCATAATCAATAAGATAAAATGAAAAAAAAAAATTGTCATAGGAAAACCTGGGTTGGGTTTGGTTTTATTAACAAGGTTGAGTGGGGACTTTTTTCCTTGGGTATGAATAATTATAGGGGAATGTATGGGAGCGGGGGGTATTCAGATGGGTACGAGATCGGCTCAAAGAGACCAAGAATGATGGAATCCAATCCCTACTTCGCAGTGAGCAGCGGTTCAAGTGGCGGTTACAACCCATACGACCACACTGGTGGATTCCCGCCTGCAACATTTCCAGGTGTCCGCCTGCGTGGCCTGCCATTTAACTGCACAGATGTCGACATCTTCAAGTTCTTCTCAGGGTTGGAGATAGTTGACGTGCTGCTTGTCAACAAAGGTGGCAGGTTTTCTGGTGAGGCTTTTGTAGTCTTCTCACGACCTGTGCAGACGGACATCGCAGTACAGAAAAACCACCAAAATATGGGGCGGAGGTATGTTGAAGTTTTCAAGTGCAAGAAACAGGAGTATTACAATGCTGTGGCATCTGAGATTGGATACGATGGTGGTTATCATGAGAACACTTACCGTGGAAGTCCACCACGGTCTCGGACAAAGAAAGTGAAAGATAAGGGTCAAATGGAATACACAGAAATACTGAAGTTAAGAGGGCTCCCGTTCACTGTCGAGAAAGCTGACATTGTTGAGTTTTTTAAAGATTTCAAAGTTGCAGATGAGAAAGTGCACATGCTTGCAGGCCAGATGGGAAGGTGACAGGAGAGGCGTATGTGACGTTTGAATCAGCTGAGGTCGCAAAGCAAGCCATGTCTAAAGATAGGTTGACGATCGGGTCACGTTATGTGGAGCTGTTTCCTTCGACTCCAGATGAAGCCAGGCGAGCCATGTCTAGATCTAGGCAGTAATAATAACTGACTTTTTTGGTTTGTTTATTATGTTTCTCATACGCTGATGATACGTTCACATATTGTGATGTATTTCGTAATCGATTGGATTTATTTTAAATACTGGGCAACATTTTTAATGTGCTTGTTTAGTTATTGAAGCTGGGTTTCTAGTTCTACACTGGTATTGCTTGATATCTTCTTTTAGTTTCATAACTCTTGGTTCTGCTTGTGGTCATCACTCTCAGCATCTTTAGCGATATGCAGCATATCATGAGTGGTATGGGTCAGGTTTGTGTAACGAGCCAAACATTTTAATAAGTTTGATATGTAAAATGAGGTCGAGTTGGAAAACTAATCTCTGATCTGCCATGACTAACTTTGGCCTCATATTACGCCGGGTGTTGCACCTGAGTTTAAGTGACCACCTGTTCGCTCTTGCGTTGGTGTAGATGTAACCTGAACATGATTTACTTAACCCAGTTAACTAAATGCGTCAAATGGGTTAGTGGGTTGGCTAGTAATAATCGAGTGGTAAACATATTAATTGGTTGGTGGGTCATAACAACATGAGTTAAAAGGTCATAACTCATTCGCGGGTTAATGAGTAGACCTGTATAACTAAACGGGTTGACCTATATAACTAAACGGCTTCTCCAAAATCATTTCCTGCTGTGATCTTGGGTTCGTTGTTGCTGTTGCATCATGATTGTCCTTTCACAAGCTGGATTTTGCCCAAGTTACCCAATTATCTTCTCTGATTCGTTGGTAAAAATATTCAATATGATATCATCCTATCAACATCAACTTCATTTCACACACCCTAGCATTATATGGTTATCACCCAAAACATTCTACATCTGAGCGTGTTTCCCATTTCAATTAGCCAATTAGGGTTGAATACAACTCCAACTTTGACACATTTAAGCCCCTTTAAGACATAGTAGATATTGGAGCCATGGGTGTGGTTATGGTGGAAGAAGGGATGATATACTTGAATTCTAGACCAGTTTTTACCGGCATTTGGTGGGTGTTCTGTGTTCTTGTATAGAACTCGTGTGACGGTTTACGCTTTTGAATTGTTCGGTATGCCATTGTAACTAGTTTGGTAAAAGTGTTAAAGAGTATAACAGTTGTTGCTTTCGTTGTTTTTGATGTTTTCATCGTTTGGTGCATTTGGCGAAGAAACCAAAGATATTGTTTTTTATGTGCTTTTGGCTACCCATACTAAAAAAACAAGCGTGAAAACGAGCTGAGCAAGCATAGTCGAGCCGAAGCTCGTATAGTCTCGAGCTCGGTTTGTTTTGACTTAAGAAAGCTCGAGCTCGAGCTCAGTTCATTTCGAGTTTTATTTTTAAAGCTCGAGCTCGGCTCGTATATTATTTAATTATTATTTTTAAGTTATTTTATATTTAATTTTGATGTATATTTATAATTATATTTTTTATATATAACATTATACATCTTATTTAATAGTTTTTTAATCATAATTTATATATAATAAAATTATTTATGCAATATATTTAATAAATCAAATAAAAAAAGTAAAAAGCTCATTTAGGCTTGCGATCCGGCTCGAGCTCGATACGTGAAGCTCGGGCTTGGGCTCGATAGGTGAAGCTCGGGCTTGGGCTCGATAGGTGAAGCTCGGGCTTGGGCTCGATAGGTGAAGCTCGGGCTTGGGCTCGATACGTGAAGCCCAGGCTTGGCTCGATAATAAAATGGGTTGTTTTTCAAGCTCGGACTCGATAAAACTCAACTCATTTGCATCCCTACTTAAAAAAGGTAAAATGGTCACTTCACTCTATTATTTAATTGCATGTGATTTTAAATGTTTGTGGATTGTCAAGGATAATGTACCTTTGGGTTCGATCTTTGGTTCATTATTGTGAACCACTTGAGCCAGACAAGTTTAAGAGAACTAAATTCACACATGATTGGATGCATGAAGTTAAGGCTTGTATTAGTTGTTACGATAACAGGATTTGTACGATTATGTATTTGATCTTATGATCTAGTTCATTCTTATGGAAGGTATTTGTTTGTTTGTACTCTAAATTGTTTGTAGTAATAATATATTACAATCAGTGGCGGAGCTTGAACCAAAGTTTAGAAGGTACGGGGTGAAAGTAAATTATTTTAGGGGGACGGACTCTCTATTTATTAAAAAAATTTCACTATCGGACAAAAAATTTACACTATCGAGCCGAAAATTTATACTACTGACGAAAAAAAATGGGTGGGCGAGGCCCCCTGATCCCCATAAAGTTTCGCCCCTGATTACAATCTATAAAGCACCTATACTATGGCAGTAGTATGGCGCCTCATTAAAGATTGAAGATGGAGAAATACACATTGGGTAAGTGAGATCAATCAAGAAACTTGAATATGCATAATTGCATATGGATGGTTGCTATATAGAACACTAGTGTTTAACATAGAATTATGATAATCGTAAAAGCAGTTATACATATTGTTGTAACTGTGATAGATAAAAAACATTATCTCTAGCTAGCAATAAGCAACTGTTTTTAAAGTGTTGTTTAACAATAACATGATCTCAAACTAATTTGCTATATCACAAATAGAAAGGTTGGTAGATGTAAAATTTCTTAAAACTTAGGCTATTTAAGCCAGCCCAATTGTAATCATTGTATTCTTTTCAACCACCCAAAAATGACCGTTTGTTTCATCAAAAATACGAAAGGTCGATTAAAGCTTTCAAGCATTTAGTATCTAGTTTTCTTCTTTACATTCGAGATTCGAGAATTCCATCCTTCGCCCTTCTATAAATCGGTGTTGGTAAGGAGTCGAACAGGTGGTGGAAGGAGTTGAACGTAGGTTTGAGATTCCAAATTCTAATGTTCTTGCTAATATATTAATCAAGCTTCTTCATTTGTCTGGTAATTGATTCTTTCATTTCATTTCTGATTGGCTCGACGATTGTTTGAATCAGTGGCGAAGCTTAATAGGGGCCGGGGGGCCGCCGCCCCATTTATTTTTTCGTCTGTAGTGTTAAATTTTAGTCCGATAGTGTAAATTTTTGGCCCGGTAGTGTAAATTTTTATATAAATATCGAGTTCGCCACACATAAAAAAATAATTTCACCCCGCCTCCCTCTACAAAATTGATTAAGCTTCGCCACTGGTTTGAATGTTTATCTGATGCTTAAGTTCTGTGATTAATTGCTTATGCTTGATTGTTATTTATTTTTGGAGCAAATTTTAGTGGATTAATTATGTTGATTCGGTGCTACTTTAATAATAAAGCCATTAGCTGTTTTGTTTCTTTTGTTGTTGATTATTTATGTGTTTGTCCTCATATTTGTGAATTTCGATTGTTTCCGTGAGTTAACTTCAATTATAATTTATTTTCCTAAATTGATTATAACTAAAATAATGCTAATATCTTATTTGCTTGACATGTCAAATTAGAATTTGTAAATGTGAATATGATCTTTCTAAAAAGAAAATAAAAATAAAAATAGAAAATTCAGTTGAATCTCAAAAGGATTCTTATTAAAATTTATTAGAATTCATAACAATTACAAAAAATAAAATGAGCATCTAAATGCTGTCGATGAACATAAATAAACGTATATAATAAACATAAATGAAAAACATACATGAAAAACATACAACTAATAATGAACATGACCATGAAGATGACCATGAATAACATACAAATAATGATAAACCTACAACTTACAAATTTTGTTCACCTCGACTAAACTACAAACATTTTTTTTGTTTATTATTTTCATACTCAACTCGGATAAATAAATAGGGTTTTTAAAAACAATATTGGAAAAGGGGCTCACAATTTGAATGAAACTTAAATGAAACTTGAAAGTTTAGATGGGTTGTTTAGTTGCTCCTTTGGTGACCCACTATCTTGGGGGTTCGAAACCCACTTTCCACCATCTCTCTCTTTCTTTACTTTTTTCCAACTGCTCTATGTCACAGTGAGGATTGTTTTTGGTGTTTTATACTTTATTGTTCCAACTTTTATAGCACATACTAACATATTACACATATCAATATTATATTGGTGTTTTAGTATTTTAAAATATTATACTATATTAGTGTTTATTATTTTAAAATATGATTATCCGTGTTTTCAATTTTAACCCCTCAACTTTATAAACATTTAAGTTTAACCCACAAAGCTTTCAACTTAATTCCTCAAATTCATATTGCTTCAACTTGGCCTCCTGTATTGTCATATACACTTTTAACCTACTATTTTTTTACTAGTTTGATTTTTCTTCAATAACATTTTTTTTTATTTTAATAATAGTCTGTGGTTGCTTTTAGTTTTTTTTCTTGGCATCTAGATATAACTTTGTTAAAAACGACGTTGTATTAAAAACTGAGCATTTTTTTGAGTGTCATAAGTTACCTACTTTCTATTTTATCTACTTTTGATCTATTGAACTGAATCACCGCAATACACCACAATTTATACATTTTTTTTGTATTTAATCACGTTAATATCATCATCACAACGCGCATGCCTAATTTCTTGTTGTCATAAGAATTCAACATCTAATATGATATATATGAAAAACTACTACACATTCCAACCTTATACTTAAATCACTTCCTAGTGCTTTCACCCCGGACTAACATAAACAACCTAAATGTTCTACCTCGTCTTTTGAAGCAAACAATGGCTAGGGCTTCCACATAAAAAAAATGGGTGTTTACTCGAAAGTGGGATATGAGCGGAAAGTCTTCATGAGTCCTCTGCTGGCGCATTTCTTTCCCTGAAGCCTCTTATCATGTAAGGCAAGTATCGAGCTAAAAATAAAATGATAGGAACTAAATGATCTAGTTATTCAAAAGACCGATAAAATGCTAACTACATAAAAAAACCAAATTCAAAACGTTTTAAAAGTACTTTAAAATCATATAAGCACCTTACGAACATTATACCTTAATAGACTTCTTATTGTGTATATAATACAATTTATCAACAACTTTAAAAAGTGTATTAGATTCATTTATGTTGATGGTAACGTATCTCATCGTAGTTTATACCGGCAAAAGATTAATTAAAAAAAATTCTCATTTATGTGTGTAAACAAGGATTTAGAGGGACAAGTTTGGAAAGGTAACACAACCCCTTCATCAACCAAACTTGAAAAAGCCGAGACCTTTGATTGAACCAAAACATTTCAACAACGAGCAAAAAGTGGAGCAAGATTTCGATTCAAGGCCACTACTTTCCCAATTTTTCTGCAAATTCATAAACACCCACCTCCAATAATCTCAATTCAACATACTATCAACCATCAATCAACTCATTAATCCACCAATCAATCCACCAATCAACCAATCAATCGATCATGTCCTGTTCATCGTCATCGGCCTCTGAAGAAGATGAAGACTTCGATTCCTACAGGAAAGGAGGCTACCATGCTGTCAGAGTCGGTGATTCATTCGCCGGTGGTCGGTTCATCGCCCAGCGGAAGCTTGGGTGGGGTCAATTCTCCACCGTTTGGCTTGCATACGATACACAAACATCAGTAAGTGTTTAATGATGTTCTTCCGATTTGTGTTGTTGTTTTAGGTTTGATCACTTGTGTTTTGGAGTTTGAGTTGTTTAGATCCGTGATCCAGATGCAATTTGTTACCTAATTAAGCGATAATAAAGTCGTTTGTATATGGAAATTGTATAATGTGTATCATTTGTTCAAATGTGCATATCTGTTGTTAGTTGTTATGGTAATTAGACATACGGGTGGATCGTTTTTGTATGATTTGTGGTTCTGTGCTGCAAGAATTGTTCTATATTGATGTTTGCAGATGGGTTTCATTTGTCTTTAATCAATGTGATATAGGTATTATTTGAAGGATCAATGAATATAAGAAGATGAGTCTTTGATCAATGTGAATGCTCTTATGTAGTTATTTTGGTTGAATTATTTGTAGAAATATGTTGCACTCAAGATCCAGAAAAGTGCACCAGAGTTTGTGCAAGCTGCGCTTCATGAGATTGAGATTCTTTCTACGATAACTGAAAACGACCCGAATAATGAGAAATGTGTTGTGCAATTAGTGGATCACTTCAAACACAGGGGCCCAAATGGACAGCATTTGTGTATGGTTCTTGAGTTTCTTGGTGATAGCATACTTCACTTGATCAGATATAACCGTTATAAAGGCATTAACTTGAACAAGATAAGGGAGATATGCAGATGCATACTAACTGGGCTCGATTATTTGCATAGGGAACTTCATATATTACACACAGACCTAAAACCCGAAAACATACTTCTTGTTTCAACTGTAAATCCATCAAAAGACCCTATTAAGTCAAAAACACCCCCCATTCTTGAACGGCCCGAGGGAAGTTTGACCAGCGGAGCTGCAGTCAATGTGATTGAGAAAAAACTGAAGCAGAGAGCGAGAAGAGCGGTGGCCAAAATTGCAGCTGAAAGGAGAGGTAGTGTAGGAGGTGTTGCACCAGAGGCAAAGCCTGAAAGATGCCTTGATGGTATCGATTTTAGGTGCAAGATTGTGGATTTGGGAAATGCATGTTGTGCAGATAAACCAATTGCAGAAGAAATACAAACGAGACAGTATCGAGCTCCAGAAGTTATACTGCAATCGGGCTACTCATTCCCGGTTGATATGTGGTCATTCGCTTGCACAGCTTTTGAACTTGCTACTGGTGAAATGATGTTTGCTCCCAAGCCCGGGCCAGGGTTCAGTGAAGATGAGGTATTACATTTTCCATGAAATTTGGGGGAAAACGGGCGGGTCGGACCATTGGGTATGGATCATGATACCTGTTGCACTTTTTGTCTATATTGTTAAGTTGTTTATAAACAGTTGACATTTACGCAATACAAAAAACACTTTGGGTGACTTTCAACCTGACCCGTTTTGATCTTACCTATTTTATTGTTAGTGATAAGACATAATAACCTGCATCAAGCCATTCATAAGTGAATGGATAAAAAATGTTCTAATGAAATGAATTGGAAGTTTATGCGTTAGAAGTACACTTTGGCAGATTATAGACCCGTTTGACTTGACCCGTTTTCTTTGTAGTTATTTATTGTATACCTGTTATGGACATAACATAAAATGTATTAACTTTTTTAACTGAATGGGGTCGACAATCCGACATGGCCACCTCTGGTTTCCTTTTCTTGTTTATGAATACATGGTCCAAGTTTCATGGACCACACATAATATTTATTACGGTAAACAATTCGCTTATGTGGCACGATCTGATGCAGGACCACCTTGCTCTAATGATGGAACTTCTTGGAAAGATGCCTCGAAAGGTAACCATTACTCAACGCCCTCTACACTCTTCTAAACAATAAATATCAGAACTTTTAAACATTTTCCTTGTCGGTTTCTTGTTAAATAATCTAAACAGATTGCCGTTGGAGGGGGTCGATCCAAAGACTACTTTGATAGACATGGTGACCTCAAAAGAATCCGTAGACTGAAACACTCGTCATTGAGTCGTTTACTCATTGACAAGTTCAAGTTTCCTGAAACTGATGCTCGGGAGTTTGCAGAGTTCTTGAACCCTATTCTTGATTTTGACCCAGAGAAACGACCAACGGCACAGCAGTGTTTGCAGCACCCTTGGCTCCGCCAAACTGCCGCCAAGACCACGGCATGAGAAGGTTATCCAGTGACTTGACACGGTTGAGTTTGAGATGATGGTTAATGTGAGTAAGCAGAGAAGGGATGAGAAGGTGTTTTTTGTTGCAGCTTGTTATCCCTTCATTCATTCCTACCTGTATTTTGTTTACATATTTTGTTTTTGTGAAATGGAATAATATTTAATTTTGTTTCAAATTAAATATGATGTAGTATAGACGTATATAGTGATTCGGGTGGTGTCAACCTCTGATAGCAATTCATATCGTGGATTTGTTACTTGTTTGAATCATATTACCCCATTACACATTTCATTGAAAAGGATGAATCCTAAAGATTTATGTGATCTAACGGAAAATTGTGACAATAAGCATTTTCTCTATTGAGTGTTAAACATTTTCTCTACTCATGATTTTATAATTAAAATAATATCGATAACGATTATTGTGTTGACCCATTTCACTTTGCAACCTTGATTACCAATGGCGGATCTAGAAGAAAAGTTCAGGGTAACGTAATTTTTTTTACCGTACATTTATATAAATAAAATAAATAATACGATAGTAAAGAGGTCTGAATGAAGATCATTCAAAACAAATACGAAGGAATTTAACTCGAATGAATTGAAGTTGAAGGAGTTGTTGACTTGATATAAGAATCAGCTAGTTGCATATCATTATCATTAGCGACAAGGATAAAGGTTGTTGGGTGATCGGCGACAAAGTGAGGTAGTGAGGGTTATAACTAGTTTTTTTTTAATTTGTTTAGTTTGGGTTATAGGTGTTTGAATTGAGCTTGTAAACTTGTTAGGTCACAAAGTTATTTAAATTTGGGCTTATTATAATTTTGGTAATATTATTTGGTATTTTGGGTTTGTTAGTTATTAACTTATTAATATTTTTATAAAATGTTATTTGGTATTTTGTGTTTGTTAGTTGTTTAGTTATTTAAATTTTGGGCTTAGTATAATTTTGGTCATGTTATTTGTTTAGTTATAAACTTATTTATGATATTTGGTCTTTTGGGTTTGTTAGTTGTTTAGTTAGTTATTAACCAAATAACACAATTCCCTATTTCAATACAAATTCCTAATTGTCAATAAAACTTAAAAATTAAATCAAATAACCATTAATAAATCTCCTACTCTTCAAATCTTGCTAATAAGGCTGAAATTTTGCAAAAAACTTAGAAGGTAAAAAGAATACCTTCAAGTAGCACGCTAGTAGCATGTAAAAGAAATACCTTCAAACTTCAAAGATTCAAGGATTTAAATACGTAAATGGGTAACAACCCTAATTTCAAATCTCTAATATTTAAATCACATAATACAATTCAAATTCATAAAATCCTTAATCTTTAATTCATATAACACAATTCAAATCTCTAAATATGAAATCAAATAACAAATAATCAATCTTCTAGTCTAAAAATCTTGCAAATAACACTTAAACCTAGAATGTAAAAAAATACCTTTAAACTTCAAAGATTCAAGGCTGCAAATGGGTAGCGGCCAGCAGTGGCGGCTGGCGACAGCGGTGAAGTCGTAGGCATGCGGCAGCAGGGGCGGCAGAGTGCCTGAGCAGCGGTGGACTTGCAGGCGGAATTGGAGCAGCAGTGCTGCTGTAGGATCGCATGCGGTGCACAGGATCGCTTGCGGTGCACAAGGGGTGGATTGGTTGGTTCCGAGTTTGTCAATTAAAAAGGAAAATGAGTTTTATAATGATTGGGCTATTAATTGAGTTTTTAATCTATTGGACTTTCAATGTTAATTGGGTTTATAATGTTTTTATTAAAGATAATATTTTTTATAAAATATTAGACTACTTTTTATAAAATTTTAATTTTTTTTATAAAGTTTTGAGTTTAATTTTTTTTAGGGGTAACGTAATATTTTTTCAAGGGTAACGTAAAACCTTAAAAATTTTTTTTTTACATAAAAAACATAACTTTTTACACTACGCGTAAAAAGTTGAGGGGTAGCAGAGGCTACCCCTCGTTCCTATGTAAGTCCGCCCCTGTTGATTACATAAACATAATATTGATCAATGATTATTACGTTAAGAATGAGGTTTCATAATTGTCATCAGAAACATCATATTAACATCTCACTATTCCATGATATCTATCACTCAAACAAGGTTAAACATGCGATTAATGGTTAAACAACATGTTCACAATAATGTTGACAAAGAACATACTATTTGCAAAGATATAATGGTTGGATTAGAAGCATATAGGGTTTATCTTTTGCTAAGTTGATAACATAAATATAATGCAGTTTTGAGGTCAAACATATCACTATAAAACATCATGTAGTTGATGCAGCAAGTGTGATTTTAAATGTTGAGTCATTAGTGAGGGTCAAATGATGCAACTCTTATAACTGTGAACTAATATCGATGTGTTTAGTTAGCTTATATATAAGTGCAACTCATCTGCTAACAAGGTTAGGTCATAAAATTAGACCTATGACTAGGTGCATCTCAATCATTATAACGGTCAAAGATGAAGCAAAGACTTTGGGGCTTTTTTCTAATGTTATCGTTATAAACTGTGATAGATTTAGGATTTCTTGTGAATGGGCCGTGGAGGTAAAGAAAAGGTTTGCCAAAGTATGATTTGAACTATGCATATAAACAAAATTTAGGCTCAAAATTCTATTAGTGAGATAGTATTAGAATTGAGTATTTTTAGAAAAAAACATATGAATTAAACTATGTTAATAATATTGTTTTTATAAAGTTGTAGACCTTAATAATTTGAGGCCCCTAGGCCCAAGCATAGAAACTTACCGCATAAAGCCACCCATACCTACTATAAAAAGGAGTACCCGATGGACGAAGATGAATCCACTCGAGCTCTGATTTACCAACTGTTAGGACCGATAGCGTACGGAGTACTAACTGATTCAACGTGAAACCGAATCAAATAGCGCGGAATTCTATTTGATTGGCGATCCAATCAGGGAAACCGTTAATCCGATCAAACCTAACGATTAGAATACGTTAAGAAAAGAGTAGGAATGATCAGAAACAGTCTATGAACTTGGAA
>BJCM01036295.1:1006-35137 GCA_018326385.1 Flaveria bidentis | reverse complement strand
ATGTATGTATGTATGCACATGATAGTCGCATGCACTATTAATTTTCACTTATACTCATAATTATATATAATGATATTTACCATCTCATTATATGATAACAATTTGTGTTGGCTGCTTTCATCGATCGAGTGGTTCACATGGTGGGCTATGGTTGAGTTTTTTTTTAAAATTTTTTATCGTTATATCGACATCTTATGTGTATTTTTATTGTTTGTTTTAAAACAAAGAATGAAGGTTGGTATAAAGATACCAACGTTTTCCTTACATCTTTATATTGAGTTTGAAGTTTGCTTAGGACGTTTTTTTTATGATATGCATTATCCCTAAAGAAAAGGGTTTAAGGGTAAGCCCTTAGGAAGACGCCACACCTTCGTTTTTCCATTACATGTTATTTTGTTTCATCGATATTCATTTTAACGGAAGCCTTTGGTCTTCTAATTTTTTACTATGAATCTTTCTTCTACGGCCTTCGTTTGCATCGATCATAGGAAGATGTAGCTGGCTATCAGTGATACTTTTTTTTCATGGCTAGGGTTTTGACAATATGCCATCAAAGTGTCATAGTATAGCATCATAAAAACTCTCATAAATTTTCAATATTATAATTAGTAAGATCATAATTGTTACACATATATAAAATAAAATTATATATAACCAAAATCCAAACACTAACCAAATTAATACACCATGAAATAACAACCTCTTAGAAAATAATTAAACGTTAATGAACCCTGGTAAACATAAATATTCAAAGTCTAACGTTCATAACCAATACAAACACCTGTTATAACATAATTAAGTTCTTTTTATAAAAATACATTATAATAGTAGCAGAAAATTATGTGTTTATATACAAACATAACAATGTGAAAATATGATAACAATACTAAGTTTTTTATAATAACACTTTGTTTCTTATAGTTTGCATAAAAAACATGGTTTGTATCGGAACCATCTCATTTGTATGTATGTGTACGCGCGTGCATAATCGCATATGTGAAAACACTGGAATAAGTTAATTTAAGCTCTAGTGAAGGGATCAAGATAAAATAATCAATTTAAAAGAAAAACCTTAAAAAACCACTTTTAGTAAATCACATAATTTTTAAATTGTATTTTAATTAGTCTAAAGGATATTTAAGTAAGTTATAACAACATTATTTTAGTTAATTAATTAAAATTTTTTAATTAAGTTCCTTTCAATCATAATGGAATGAAGATTGAATGACATAATTGTAACTATATTCCTTATATATACATAACTTATAGTTTTACACATATAATTCGTAACAGATATTATATAATCTATGATTTTTTTAGTTTTCGTATAAGTTTGTAATTTTTAATAAACTCTTCAGTGTAAAAATGATATTGTTGCTACAAATAACACCTTTCGCTTTAAGAGGAGCATTGATTGGACGCAAAACTGTGAATAATCGTGGCGCAATTGATTGATAATGTGGTTGAGAAAATAGAAAACATTAAATAATAATATAGGTGGAGCACCTTATGTACATAAATTTCAATGTATAAGATAAGTCCATGTTATTCTTTTATATAAACAATTTTTTTATTACCGCGCTAAGCGGCGGGAATCTAGTCAATTTCTCCACATACAACGCGACTTATCAAAAACCACAAAATCAAAGTTGGCGAAACTTAGAAACGCTAAACTTTAGTAACCAAACTCAAAAAAAGAAAAAAAAATAATTCACTGTATATAATGTAATGGTCAAACACTAAGATCCTAAATTTTAGTAGTCAAAGTCATACCCAACATGACGAAAGTCCTGTCAATTTTCTCACACGAAGATTGCGTTACTTTGGTTGTCATTTCTTTAGCTTGTCAAATATAAAATAAAATTTGAAGTTCGGTGAGAAACTAAAGTACTAAGCTTTAGTGACCAAATTTAAAAAGACATAATTTTATTATAAACAATTTAGTGCTCAAACTCTAAGATACTAAAAAAGTTAAATAACTAATAATTATAACTAAAAATTATGACTAAAAGTGAAAAGACTTGGAACTATTATGGTAAAAATCCAAACACTCAAAACTATATTATTCATTCATCATATCAATTAATTATAGAGTAATTTTGATTGGTAGTCAGTTGTCACACAACTAA
Organism: Flaveria bidentis; assembly: GCA_018326385.1. NCBI lineage: Eukaryota > Viridiplantae > Streptophyta > Magnoliopsida > Asterales > Asteraceae > Flaveria > Flaveria bidentis. The sequence continues at coordinate 33,008 of BJCM01036295.1, read as the reverse complement.
ACAAAATAACATAGTAGAATTGACATTTCTAATAATTAGGTTAGAAACTAATCTATTAGATGAGTAGAAAAATTCAACATATTAAAGTTATTATGTTTTGATAATATTTTGTATTTTACATGTCATTAGTCATAAAAAAATTAAATAATGATAATTTATGAAAATATATATAACAAATAATAAAAATCAAGAATTATGAAATTATATATTAAGATACAAGTCTTATAATTTAATATGTTTTAATAATTTATTAGAACAAAAAACTTTACATTTTAGATATTTAATTATTTAGTTTACTTATTTATAATCATTTTCATTTAATAGGAGAGATATGCCAAAAGGAAAAGTTTAGATTTCATCGGAATTTGTCATGTGTTCTTAAAAAAATCTTTAGTATGAATATAGATTATTTGGCTTTAATTTCATCTAGAAGATGGAAAACTAAAAAAAACACTTTTATAAATAATAGATAAAGTGATTGCTTGTCTTAGTAAGACCCTCCTTGTATTAAAAATATCCATGAGTGTACTATTACTTAAAAATCAATCAATAAGATTGTTATTTTATGAGAATTTATGATTTATCCTAAAAAAACAATCGATAAGATTGCTAATTTTTTACGTTAAGATAACATATTCGAGCCATGAGAAACAATTCCCTACACGATATGTACGGTAAAGCAACACCCATTATATCACGAAGGGATGCAGCAACTCCACGGACCCTATACAAAAAGGTGCTAAATTAGTCAAGTCAAAGATGTCTAAATTTATAAATTGATCTAAAAACACAACCATAATGTCACACCCTTGAATGATAGTCATGTTAATTATAATATAATCTTGTGATGTGTCACATAATAACATAACTAGTAAGTTAAACCGCACGTTGCGACGGTCTTTTTTAATGCTACTTTTTCTAGAGCTTGTTGTGTTAATTCAATCATCCAATGGTGTCACTTTTCGATATTCTTAATGAGAAAGTATGCCCCTGCTAGCACGAAAAAGAACATTAAATATACACCCGACGAAATCAAAACGTTGATCTTCAAAGAATATAAGAATATAATCAAATTAACCAATATAGATCAAACTACAAACAACACTTACAGCCCGCAATGTACCTTAAACTTGAAAATAATAACTTGACTTGGCTTTTTAATCTTAAAGATTCATATCCAAATAGACGAATTGTATAAACAAATTACATCTAATGTAGACTTGGCTACCTAGTAAGTAGTTAAATTGCACCCAAAGATCATATCCAGATGTTGTTGTAATATGCTACTTGATCAGTCATTTGTAAAGAACCTTGAAACTAAAAGTAACAGGTTACACAAAACACATGTCGAAACATTTTCATGAAATCAAAGAGTTAATTTGCACACCTAATGTTCACTTAACTTATTCATTTTGTGACTAAACCGAATAAGAAATTTAGTATACCAAGTGATTGGCGATCCTTGGTATAGTTTATTTATGATTTCGTGTTGCAACTAAATCAACATATGATCAAAGTTGTTTCGAGACCCATAAATTAAGATACAATGCAAAATTTTATTTATAAGAAAGAAATACAAGCACGTTATACAATTAGGATTTTTTATGGCTCATGCCATCAATTAGGATTTTTTATACAATCAAAGACAATCATAAGAATCTAAAAGAAATATAGAAAACATAAATTACTATAAAGAGATATCTGATTTCACTTGCCATCGCCATCAAGGGTCATCATACAAACCCTAGCAACCACCATTATCACCTATAATTGGATTGTGCATATGATCGTTTCTTCTTTGTCGTCCTCGAGAGAGGAAAAACGGTCGGCCAAAGTTGCTTTTTATTATGCTAATAATGAGCATTAAAATAAACATAAATATTGTATTTTTAGAATTCTATAATGAAATTTAATATATGGTAAAGGGCCTCCAATGACATGTGTAGTGAAGACTCATGGAAAAATGTTACATGTTAGGGTGGTGTGAGGGTCGACCCATGTACAATCCAAGGAAAGCGGGTCGTTTGGGGCCTCCAAGTTTAAGAGGGCTTCGAAATTTTAGTTCTAAATAGTGTAGATCGTGGAAAAAAGAAAGTACTTCCAAACGATGAGCGGACGGTGAAGCTAAATTGATAGATTGATTCCCAAAATTTTAGGTATTAGTTTGGTACTTAGGGTTATAGTTGTTAATTTTAGTTATTACTTTATTAGTTGCTACCATGTCAAATCAAATTAAAAATTAGGTATTAGTTTGGTACTTAGGATTATAGTTGTTAATTTTAGTTATTACTTTATTAGTTGCTACCATGTCAAATCAAATTAAAAATGAAAAATAAGTGCCTCAAAAAGAAAAAAAAAAGAAAAAAAGAAAATTAGACTACACATCGTAGTTAACTCCGTAAACTATAAACTTGCTAGGTCATTGTTGTTGCTCCTAAGTCAGAATATAAAAGAAGGTATGTAACAATAACCGTGGGAAAGAGCCCCAAATTTGCACTTTGCCTCAACCTTCAGACCCTCAAAACAATTGAGTCTGCCCTGAATGGTGTCCACCACAATAATGAACAATTGCTTGTAATATATTGTAGGTTTGTGCATACAGTGATGGCAAATAGATTTACCCATATATGGCATGTTATCTATCTTAATATAAACTAGTTTTATACCCATGGTCGGGTAGGTGTAATGTTATGAAACAAACATGATCCGCCCATATATACAACTTAACACAACACAACAAACAAACAAATACGTTTAGAAAGTCATGCTTAAACAAATTACAAAGTAGGTGAATACGCTTGTAGTAACTGTATAACAATCCCAAAATCGAAAACAACCATTAAAGGTGCTTCAAGTGCATCCACATCCTACGGTATTACCCAAAAAACATACAACAATTATCATAATCTTTGAAGATTTTAATTAGAAATCTTTAAATAACAAAGTTTGGAGTTCTCAAAATGTATCTTCTATCGTGTTCATTAAGTTCATTGTTTGGCTTCTTCAAGTTACTCCTCGATCTCGATAGGTGGCCCACTCCATGGTAGATAATGGGTAGGTTGTGTGGATCATGAAGAGCAAATGTTATAAAGTGTATGAGTCGCTTTAGCTTGTGATTTGATTTCCTAAGCTTGAAATGTCCATGATATGTAAAATACAAAAAAGCAACAACACATATATACACAAACTTTGGTTATGGTTAAAAGGCTTCGTATAAGATACTTGAGTTTACGAATTTGGATAAGATTTGCCTATAAAGGAGTACTATTTAATTATTTAAAGCCCTTATAAGTTGCTCTACTTTTATACTCATCCGTTGACCGGAAAATTTAATACCATAATGACATATTGACATGTCTATAATTTATCATATATTACTCTCAACATAATTCTTATAGTAAGTAAAAATTAGGAAGACAAGTGGTCTAGCAAATATGAAGCAATTTCATAAAGTAGTTTAAAGTAGTGTTTGCTTGAAGAACCGAATGCTAATGAGATTCACAATGACTTTTGTCATTGCAAAAACAATCAAAGTAATGACTTCAATTAATAGTAATAAATAGCAATATAATGTCTAAAGAGCTTCAAACATTATTCATTATATCAATAATGAGTAAAAGAACATATTAGAGAACGATTAGCTAGAGTTAAGTGAAAAAAGAATGATTTGCTTGTGCTTATATTCATCTTGCATATGTGAAGTGCTTCAATAGAGCAGGAACAACATAAAGAAAAGAAATAGTCTTCTATATATCAATGAAAATTTAAATCATGTAGAGATTTCACATACTTATAGAGTTGATGAAAGCAGATAAAACTTTTAGTCATTTGTACCTGATGTCAAAAGCAATATTTTTAGCTGAAAATAATTGTGTTTACAACCATACATTCAGAATCAAGTGAACATAAATCACAAAGTAGGATGTTTATCTGAATGAGTTCGACTGCGATCTTAGTGTGTGTTCATGTTGCAACTTGAAAGTTGCTAAATGGTTTGAATATATCAACTTTAACTGTGATGAACACTAAAAGGCACATAGAAACACCCCCTATATGTACAAAAACAATAAGCTTTATTAGTAACAACTTATTGTGTGGTCATGTTGCAACTTGATTGGATGCCACAGCGAATCCAAAGCCTTCGTCTCCGGGCGTTTAGTCGATTATCGTGAATCCATAAACTAACAACGACTTGATTTCTGGAACCAAGGGATGAATTTTAGGTGGATGAGAACGTAATATTGTTTATCCATATAACATACAAAGGTTTATCCATATATAGATTGTAATATTGTTTAACACTAAATTCAAATTTTTAATAAATTGTGCGTAATTGTTCTTTTCTTCGTCCACCTTTATAGGTAATAAGAGTTATCATGAGTCGCTTTTAGTTTTCTTTCAATTGCTCGCATATCAAGAAAATATTTAACATTATAACTTTTATAAGAAACTGACAATCTTTTATAAGAAACTCTAAAGCAAGTTAGTTAAATGTGTATTAAAAGAGAACTTTCTTTTGACGTTATCCGTATGATGTTGCTTTACCATGAATTTTAGATGGTTGGTTTTTATGGTTAAAAAAATAAGTGTTTGATGATGCTTAAATCTTAGGATTTTTAGAACCGATCGTTACAGTTATTAACAGTTCGGCTGTTTCGATTATTGTGAAATTTGCTAACCAATGATTTAACCGGGTATGATCTAGGTGTGAATCAATTCAAATTCGTAAATCCAGTTAAGTTTTCGGTTGATTAATAATCAACTTATTATTAATTAGGTAGAAATTCACGACGGTTGAGTGCGATTATACTCAGAAATGTTTGTTTTTTATGTAAAGTATGTTGATATGAACGAAGTTTAAACACTGCATTTCATTACACTTACCACATCATGATAACACAACAAACGTACCCATCAACAAATGAAGCATCTACAAATTTATTATCATCGTCATCAGAAAAACATCAATGTCAAAAATCGGGTATCATCTGGGTATTGACGGGTCCTGTTGAATTTTCTAGCAAGAAAAAGAAGTGTAGACATACCCCTAACCTAATATTCATTTTCTACATTGGTATTCAAATTATATGGTGATGTATAAGACAAGGTGCAATAACTCAAGAGGATGCATATATAGGGGCTGGGAGAAAAGGGAATGGGGCTACGGACGCATATGCCACAGGTGGGCGTGAAATGACCATATTACCCTTGGTGCGTTCTACCTTGTCGGGATTCCTGCTTTCCGGGTCGTGGTTGGTTGTGGGATGTGAAATTACCATGTTAGCCTTGTTAGTTTCTGTTGCTAGCGAGTGATGATTGTCACTATTGTTATTATGAACGCGGTGAAACATGAGCCCAGACATGAACACTGGAAGATAGAGAAGGCTTGCATGGAACATTCTTCTTGCAGTTCCTTTTGTACGGTTCAGGAGAAACGAGACAGCTGTCCCGCTGATTGCTAGAGCCAACAATGTTGATTCTAGACAGAACCATCCGGTAGTTATACCCCCTGCAAATAGTCCAAATGGTAAGAAGAAAAAGGGTATAACGGGTCAAACACGTCAACAGGTCAAAAGTCTCCAAAAATTTACTTTTATGCATAAAACCTTCATATGATTTACATTATTATTGAAATAATATATTTTTTGTAATACAAAAATATTGAATAAAAAAGTATTTGGGTCAACTAAACACGTCCATTTTGCAACCTTCAAAACTGATATTAAGAAATGCATGACTATTATAAATATATGCTTAAACAAAAATGGATTATCCTATATATATTTATGCTTGATAAAAGCCTTACAGTCATAGGCCAAGTAGCCCAATGGAATCAGGTATATGCAATTCCTCAAAGCTACCAAGGCTGTTCTCCTGCCCGAAGGGTCCGTGAGGGAGAACATCTTAAACCTGGAGTTCACATGAAGTTAGAACTAATAAGTATATATCTAAATAGCAAGCACAAACATGTACCAGTATGTATAGACATATATTTGGGAGTTAAACAACTAAAATAGTTCTCACTAAACGAGTTAAAAAACATAGATAAAACAGAAACTAATATTAAATCAGCTCTAATTAAGAAATTTGAATACCAAACTGTTGAATTGAAGCATATTTGTCAGAAAGAATTGGACTATATTGGACTTCTCAAATCAAGAGGATTGGCTTCTGATTGCACAAAAACAAAGAAAAAAATCATGTAATCTGCTATTGAGTACACCTTGAACAAAAGTATATTTGTCATAAAGGAATTGACTAATTTTGATTTTTGTAATCAAGAGGACTGGCTTCTCATTGCATAGAAGACAGAAAAAATCATGTAATATGGGGTGGTAAATACACTCTAAGTAATTTAACACTAAACTGTTAAACAGAGGTATATTCAGTCACAAATAAGAATGACTAAATTAGACTTCTCTAACCAAGAGGACACACTGCTCATTGCATAAAAAACAAAGGGAAAAAGTCATGTAATTAATGCAGAATGGAAACACAAGAATTTGCAAAAATAAGATATTGACGAAAATAAGAAAAAACTAAAAAACTTGGTTACATACCCTCCAGCTGCATAATCATCACGGCATAAATAAGCAAGGGCCATAAAATGTGGTATTTGCCAAAAATACAGAGCAGCAGGAAGAATCCATCCATTGAGTGAAAGCTGACCAGAAGCTGCAGCCCATCTTTGAACCGCAAAAGACAGAAATAAGGATACAAAGCACAAAATAATAAACGGTATACATACATGTTTATTTAATAATTACTGAAAAAGAGGATACCCCATAAGAGGAGGAATTGCACCAACAACAGCCCCAACCCAAGTATTAACTGGATGTATCTGCTTCAAAGGGGTGTAAACAAATGCATAGAGAAAAACATTTGAAGCGCCAAGTCCAGCTGCCAATAAATTAGCCTGCACAAACCTTGGTTAATTGTTCTCAGTTTAGTATCCTAACTCAAGGTATGTCTCAAGTACAGGTGGCAAAATAGGTCAGGTTGACCCGACCGCTCAACACTTTCTTGGTCCATTTCTTGAATTTTATAAATAAATAGTGTACTGCGTATGATGATGAAAACTGTATTGTCAAAAGAATATTCTACCGTAGCTTTTAAGCATTTGAGATATTAGACATGGTCAACCGATTTGACATGTTTCATTTCTAGCTAAGTTCTTAAACTTTACCTAAATACAAAAGGTTGACCCAATTTAAGCATATGGGTCGAAATTGCCACCTATAGTCTCAGGAGACAGCAGAAAACATTTCTTGCTATTTTTTTATAAAATCAATTTCCCACCTTGCTTGCTAGTAGAGCTGTGCCAGCCAGACCAACAGAAGAAGCCCATGCAACGGCATGAGGGATGGTAATACGTCCAGAAGGTAATGGTCTTCTCTTTGTTCTATTCATCATCGCATCATTCTTAACCTCAAATACCTAATACACAAATGATTATATTAAATTATTAATAACTCATATAACGCAAAGAGAGCAAAACCTGAAATACATTTAGAAAAATAAGACAATTAAAAATTATCACCACTCTTTTAGTTTTCTATTCTGTCCCTCCCCAAGATAACAGTTAATGAACTTACTGTTTTATTCTAGTAATTCGTCTGGTGTAAATAGAGCAACACCTGAATGGTTTTATAAGATTAAGGCAATTAACAAGACTCACCACTCTTTTAGCTTTCTATTATTGCCCCTCCAAAGATAAACAGTTAACGGACTCGCTGTATTTATAGGTATATTGTCTCCAATAGTATAGTATTAATACTTCATGATGTAAGCATCCCACTTACAGCTTACTATATACAGTATGAAAAGTCATAAAAAGAAATTAAGCTCAATATTTCACACTGAGTTATCAGCAAGAGGAGAACAATGAGTTCAATTTCCAGCCTACTTATCCATTTATCACTGATTATAAGATAACAATTAACCAACCTGGTTTAAGGTGTTAGCAGATGCTGCTACCATCATGGTTCCGACACAAGTGTAACAAAGTCCTGCCAAGTCAATGGTACTACCACTCCCAAGAACATAACCGGCTCCAGATGTAGCAACCACTAGCATGCTGAAGGAATGCAACAATAAATGCAGATGAGATGCATGCATGAATAATATCATATGTTTTCCCTAACAAACAAACGTACCCAACAAAATCTCATTAGCAAAGTAGGGTCTTAGAAGGGATAGGGGGGGCAAACCTAAGCCGAGTCTTATTGGATAGAGAGGTTGCTCCGAGAGAGGCCTCCATCTTAGAGAACAAAAAGAACATACAAGACAAAACAATAATGCATGCAAACAACACATACAAATCTATCAACAGATAAAGATAACAAAACAGGAAGGAATACGCATTAAACAAAATCTAAAACAAAACTATCTCAGACTCCACAAGCCACCTATAGTTAAATCACCCCTAAGGCTAAAGGCACACCTACAACTAAATGTATACCAATAGTCTATTGTCACGCCTATAACTAAAGGCATGTTTAGAACTAAAGGCGCACCTAAGACTAACAACAACCTAAGTGAAAAGTAGCTAACATCTACAACACCCACTACACGCAACTTAAGTAAAATCACCTAATGCTAAAAACAAACTTGGTAAGTAGCTACCATCAACACCTACAACTAAAGGCATCTGACATCCTAACTGAAATCGCACGCCAAGATTTATTTTTTATTTTCTCTAAATGTAATAGGCCACACAAAAGGTAGCTACAATGGCGTTGATTTAGTTGCCATTGATTTCTTGTGAACATCTCTATGGATGAAGATGACTAATTAATTGTAAACAATATGGACAACATATGACCAATGAAACAAGACACAAATTGCAACATATGTAGATGTATAGTTTATAGTTTACTAAAAACTAAAAAGAAAACAACATACATCAGTAAAACTCTACATATAACCATTCGAATAAAAGTAAAAACTTCATTGAAAGTGTGAACCTATATGCACGGATGCACCTATGCCATAAAGTCCTTAGTTATAATGATACTTAACTCTTGCTGGCCAATACCTTTTGTTCTACTCTGATAAAAATTCTTTGTTGAAGCTTAATCTTCCCAGTGGTTGCTAAAAACCCTGCCTTTCCACAACCTTAAACTCATAACTGTAACTCATATGTGTCTTTCAATCTCTCAACCATTTATCAGTAACATCGAAAAGAAACAACATTTCCCCAATACACATCTACATATAACATTTAGAATGAGATAACAGCACATGATTTCTAATCTGTTCCAAAAACAACAGATCAAGTTATAATACTTAGACTACATAACAACATTATTAATTATGTTCACCATCACGTAACATCAATAGAACCGACATAAGATCAGTTATTATGCATTTATACTTCGACTACATAATCGGCACCTTATAACGTATCTGAAACATATTAGAGTTCCCTATGGCTACAAAATAATCTCTTTGATCCGTAGCATATACAGTATGTAAAACTTCCTTAATCATCTCTGTAACAGCAATAAGAAAATAACGATTAATCATAACTAACCTAAGTTTAGCTTTAGATAGCTCCCAATAACACCGACCGTAATGTCTCGCCACATCAACAACTTCCTTCGTCCCAAACGTCGTCGCATCGACGACGTCAGCAATCGATCCGATCGCCCGGACCCGATCGAAACCCGAAACACCTAATTTCGGTGATCCAGAAGAAGGATCCACAGCGGTGGAGCTGGATCTGGTATACAATCTATATCCTTTGTCGACCTCGGAGGTTTGTAGAAGACGAAGAGAAGATGGATGAAGATTCCGATGGCGATTGAAGTTGGAAGAGGCGTTGGTGGCGAGTTGAGTGAGTCGACTCAGCGAGTTGCTTCTTCTCCACATGGCATCGGATTCCGGCGAACACGACGGCGATGTCGCCTGAGAGAGGTGGCGGTCTGGCGGAGGAGCGGCGGTGGAAGAAAGGAGACGACGATGAGGTCTTTTTTGGTGGATAAAAAAATTACTTTGAGCCCTTGTAGTTTATAACTGTGCTGTAGTAGTGCTGTAGTTTTATAGAAGGTGCTCTGTTGGCCCCTAAAGATTCCCCTGGTTTTATCTTGGTTAACTGGCTTTGAGAAAGAGGCAAAATGTTTACGTTACTAATAAATATACACGTATTGCGACGACGGTGTACACAACATGATAAATGATAAACTAGTAGATTACGATTGTTCTGGTTTGTTTCTGAACTAACTTTTTGGCGAAAGGTAGAGTTACTCGAATTTATATCATCGGACGAAAAATAATATATTTGACCACCCTCCTTTCCAAATTAAGTAGACAACGAAATGTAGACCAACTCAAAAGAAAATTAAGAATTAGTATGAAAGTGTTTTATATCTGACCCAATTCGTGTCCATACATAACTTTATGTCAATATGTAAATGAGCTCGAATTTAGGCCGACACGTACATAAAAATAATGTCATAAGAAATTAGTTTTTTTACTAAAATGTACAAAATGTAAACCCGAGGATTTAGAAACTCAAGGGATTAAATTGATATTTTTCAAGTTTTAGAAAAAATTTAAAAGTTAAAAGTATGAGTTCAAGTAACTTTAAGAGGTTTTTAATCGGTAACACTTACACCAAACTTCATAGTTTTGTATATAGAAAATATTTAGTACGTCCTCTTGGTCCAATGATATATTGTGCTTAAGTTAACTTTTATAATATGTTTGTTTATTGTTTTAAAACATTCACATCTCATTTGTTATTTTTATCATTATAATTATATTAAAAATCATTATTACTTGTCTTTTTTTAATTAAATAATAACTTTTTAAAACATGTATTATTATTTTTTCCATGCGTGTGTAAATTGATGATATGTGATGCCCTCCTTTGGCTGCAGATGGTGTCGGTGGACGAATCCGTCGCTTTTGGTGACCAAATCGACAACCTAATTGGGGGCCGAAAGGGATGCCGTCGGTGGGAGTTGCTGGCGACTAGCGGTGGGAGTCTATGGTAACAATTGTTTTTGTTTTCTGTTGATAATGGTGGTTGTAAATAATAGTGGACCGTCTCCGTCCCTTATGTTTTACAACGATGATAACAATTGTAGATGCGAGACAATTATTGTAATGACGATGGCGGCTTGCTACCTGACATTGCAACTTTTGTTGCAACCGTGAAGGCATCTGAGTATTTTGATTTTACAATGACGATGAAGATTGTTGATATAAGTCGATTGGTTTTGTTTTTTTATTAGCTTTTTTTGTCGTAGTTGTGTCGGTGGTGGTCACATTTTTGCTTGATTTGTTTCTAGCTTCTTTTGATAAAACCTCCTTTTAACTCCGATTCTATCACTTCACGAATCGGTTTTATCTTCCCCGTTACGAAACAACGAGTTTAAAAAACTAGTATATATACGTAAAACGTAACGCTCCAACATAAAATACCACGACAACTGATATGTTTCAGACTCAAATGACAAAACAATAACACCACGATCCAAACCCGACACCAAAGTCTCCAACAGTCAGCTCACACTCTCAACTCCGACGACACCACCACCGCAAACCACCACCATCTCCGGCGGATCCACCACCATCTCCGGCGGATCCACCACCTCAACTCTCACCGGAGAATGCCCCCCGAACCCCGCCTCATCCACCACATCATAACTCCAGCCCTAGACAAAATCATCAACAACAGTTCATGGCGCAAACACCCAAAACTCGCTCACGAATGCAAATCACTACTCCAACACCTCACCTCCGCCGATACACCACCGCCTCCGGTTCCTACATCCGACGACAACTCACCCCCCGGAGTTTTACACGATTCGGGGACTCACGAACTAACCCTAGCGGAATCGGAGCTCATATTAACTCCTTTTATCAACGCGTGTGGTTCGGGAAACGTGAAGATCGCTGAACCGGCGTTGGATTGTGTACAGAAGCTGATAGCTCACGGGTGCTTACGTGGCGAGGCGGACCCCACCGGGGGTGCTGACGCAAAGTTGTTGGCGAAGTTGATTGAATCGGTTTGTGGTTGTTGTGATTTGGGGGAGGAGGGGGTGGAGTTGTTGGTGTTGAAGACGGTTTTGTCAGCGGTTACTTCGGTTACGTTGAGGGTACATGGGGATAGTTTGTTGCAGGTTGTGAGGGCTTGTTATGATGTGTATGTTGGGAGTAGGTATGTGGTGAATCGGACAACTGCGAAGGCGTCGTTGGTGCAGATGCTTGTGATTGTGTTTAGGAGGATGGAGGCTGACTCGTCGACTGTGCCTGTGCAGCCGATCGTGGTGGCGGAGGTGATGGAGCCTGTGGAGAAGGGAGGGGATGGGGATGGTGCAGTGGGTGTGTTTGTTCAAGGGTTTATTAGCAAGGTTATTCATGGAATGGATGGGGTTTTGAATCCGGGGGCAGCGGTGGGAGGCAATGCAGGTGGTGGAGTGCATGATGGGGCGTTTGACACGAGGACTTCGACTATGGAGGGGACGAATCCTGCGGATTTGTTGGACTCTACTGATAAGGATATGTTGGATGCTAAGTATTGGGAGATTAGTATGTATAAGACGGCGTTGGAGGGGCGTAAAGAGGAGTTGGCAGATGGGGAGGGTGATAGGGATGATGATATGGATGTTCAGATTGGGAATAAGCTGAGAAGGGATGCGTTTTTGGTCTTTCGTGCTCTTTGTAAGCTATCGATGAAGACTCCTCCTAAAGATGCATTGGCTGACCCGCAGTTGATGCAAGGAAAGATTGTTGCTTTGGAGTTGTTGAAGATATTGTTGGAGAATGCAGGGGCTGTTTTTAGAACTAGTGAAAGGTACTTACTTGATTACTGTTTCTCTTAGATGTTGATAGTTAATTTAATCCTCGTTAGCCCCTTCAATTTAAATGTGGATGTGCTCTTTGAAGAAAATAAGGCTTGTTATGTAATGCCAGGACTTGTTGCATTGATATCGACTTCTAGAAACAAATGCTACGATACGAATGAGGGAAATGACCATACAAAAAGAACTAAAGAAGCATCATTTGTAACCATACAAGAAAATTTAAAATTTTAATGGGTTTTCTTTTGTAATAGATTAGCTGACTTTTAGTACACTATGATATGGTATACACTTTCCTGAAACAACACAAGTTGTATAAGATTACATGTTGACAAATGCAATTTTGTTGTTGTTGTTTTTTACGAAGTAATGAATAATATGTGCGATTTAGTGATGAAACCTTGCTAGTTTACCTTTTACTAAAATTCTTGATTTGTGCATCATGCTCTATTTGAATACTCTTAAAATGGTTTGTGGTTGTGTGAACCTGAGTGTTGTTAAGGGTTTAGATCAGTGTTGTAAAAATCACTATGCGCTAGTCGGCGGTGGGGGTACCGACTAGCGATTAATCGGGATTAATCAATTTAGAATTTTTATATATAATTCTCATTTTTATATATATGCATACACATTTTTATATGTAATTTTTATAAATATGTTTAGTTTTATACATATATAAACAAATCTGGAATTTAGAAATTTTTGCCGGAATTTTTGAAGTTCGCCTGAATCTTGCCAGAAATTCCACTAGAAAGTCGTCAGGTTCTGCAAAAATGCAGATTAGGGGCCGATTAACAGTCGGCTAGGTCCGATTAGAGCCGATTTTTTTCCGGATTTGACCAATTTGACCAACTAGCGATTATTGGCTCTGATTAGGGAAAATCCAATCGGTGAGGTACCGATTCCAGACTAGTCGCCGATTAATTGGCCGACTAGTCCGATTTTTACAACATTGGTTTCGATTTTAAAATATGTGAATATTAGGATTTTCATTTGATCTCTTGAGAGACTTGGGAAGTGTTAGGTATCTTACGCAATGGAAACAACACACAATTACACGCACACACACGAAAGCAATAAGAACACGAGAATTATAATGGTTTGGTCAAGATGATGGATGACCTACGTCCACTCTTTGCAACTAGGTATTTTATTAAGCTCAAAGGGATAAGATTACAATACAATGACATGCTCTATATATAGAGATAGTTAGGGTTTCAAAAAACTTCAATGGGCGCTAGGCCCATAACACCATTCAAAAGCCCAATGGCCTACACACCTCAACAGGGAAAACCATATCAAACTTGTTTAGAGATGATTGGTGATAGGTGCGCTTGGAGGCATCAAATAAAGGTTAGAGATTTCTACGGAGATTAGAAGATGGGTTATTGTTTTTTAGTTAGGACGCCTTTCTAGCTGTAGGGTTTGATGTTACCTACTTTCCTCATGCCTATTTAGACCTAGGTGATTCTCACTATGTTTGCTACTTTGTGTAGATGTTATGTACTTAGCACTTAGGTTTCTTTTGGTCTTAGGGAGTTTTTGGTTCCAAGTGTGCTTTTAGAATATGTGAGCCTTTAGGATGCATATGTCTATGTGTTTTGTTATCCTCCCTATTTATGGTATGTTTGCGTTTATTATGACTCCTATTTGTGCATGTAATATCAATTTCTAGTATCCTATGACACATTGACTCCTAGTATTTATTTACTATTTATTGATATGTTTTTTGTTTAGTTCAATATGATTAATTTTATTGTTAGCTTATTTATCATAGGTAACCTAAATGGATGATCATTTTTTTGGAAATGTGTATTTTGTTAGAATTAAACCTTGTAATTGTATTTGTATTGAGTAATTGTGTGTTTAGGGTTACAATAGAGGGTCGTTTATATAGAGGACAATATTACATAATTAACCCTAAACTATTCACTAATAATAACCTAGTCTAATATTCCCCCGCAAGCTAAGCTCGAGAGAGATTCAACTTGAAATCTAAAAAAGCATAAAAAATAAAAATAAGTAAAGTAAATTATTGGTCTAGTTGTTTGTCATTGCAATCGCCGAATGTGTGAAGCACCTGTTGTTCTTCTCCGGTTATCGCGTTGTATGCGATGTGAGTTTGAAACTATTGTTGTCTTTATCCCGTTAATCTTCTCGCGTATCTCCACACCTAAAACTTTTGCATAAAGGTGTGCCATCGTTGTATAGCGAAACCACTATTGTATAGCAGCAGAAATGAAGATGAAGCATCACGTTGTATGCGATGATGTGTTAAGATTGAAAAGGAGCAGCGGGGATTGTATGTTGTGTGCGGCGACTAAGATTAGGGTTTAGCGACGGCTAGGGTTAGAGTTAGTGACGGATAGGGTTAAGGGTCTAGTGACGGCTAGGGTTAGGGTTCGGATTAATGACGGCTAGTAAGGTTTGGCGGCGGCTAGGGTTAGGGTTTGGCAGCGACGGCTGCGGTTGTGTGAGAGGAAAAAGACAGTGGCGGTGTGTATTCGCCTGCTAAAGGTGAAGATGGTAGTGTTGATTATTGTAACGGAAGCATCGGTAATGGATGGTTGGACAGGGCGGCGGCGGCGGCCGATCGCCCTGATTAGGGTTTTGGTGAGAATCGAGCCTTTCTGGCTCTGATACCAAATTAAACCTTGTAATTGTATTTGTATTGAGTAATTGTGTGTTTAGGGTTACAATAGAGGGTCCTTTATATAGAGGACAATATTACATGATTAACCCTAAACTATTCACTAATAATAACCTAGTCTAATAGTTAGAGAAGAATCTCTGATACAAAAGTTATGCTAGCTCTTTTATTTTTTGGCAATATATGAGATGTCTTATCTAAATATTTGAAAATTCATAATTCCACTTGATTTTTCCTTGGTAAATGCACTAACTTTACAATGCTCTTGAGTGGAACATATGATACCTTTCCCTAAAAGATCCCTTGAGATACCTCTAGATACATAGCATGACATTCTAATGCTAAGTCAATTGTTGAAATTAATTGTAAAACTTCATATGCTTTTTTCTTTTCTCACTTCTAATTCCTTCCTTCACCCTGTTCTATTACACGACTTGAATTGAAGTGGAAGTGGAAGAAGCCCTCTTGTCAATAGCGGCTATAGCGACCGCTATAACGCGTTATGTAGCGATGCGCCACTCCCTCGCTATTTGCAAATAGCAACTACATAGTGGATTTTATTTATTTATTTTATTTTATTTTTGGTAAATATAAGATTTAGATGATTAGTAACAGAGTTTTTTAGTTATTTTGGGGGGTGTTTGCTTAGATTTTCTACTACTTTATTGCTAAACATGCTTATTTTTTGAATGCTAAACATGCTTATTTTTTGAATGTAAAACATTCTTACATAATATCCTACTTAATCGCTAAACACGAAATAATGGTCGTTATTTACCCTATTCGCTACGTAGCATAGGTGGCTTGTTACTATTTACCACTATTTGCTATTGACAACTATGTGAATAAGGGATTTTGAAGTCCTTTATACACTCTCCCCAAGAATGTCTAGTCATAGGATGAAGTGAAGACGTTGTTTGGCAATTTCTGAATGACTAAGTGCTAAACCAATAAAAGGTTTGAACCATTAAGTGCTGAACCATTAAGAGATCTGAACCATTAAGAGCTAGTATATTGCTTAACTATTCAAAGGCAAATGTCTTATGAATCATTAAGAGGCTTAAACAAACCACCCCTTAGCTTTATTATCCCCATTTAGACTTAAAACTTGGCTCCTAATGGTGAAGTTATTGGTCACAAAGCGGTAGTATATGAATCATTAGTTTATTGATTTGGTGATGATTAGTGTCAACTCCATTCATTACTTGTCTCGATGCATATAAGTTAGGTAAGTTGTAATTATAATAGTTTGGCCATCCCAAGTAGTATAACGTGACGTTAGTTTCTTCTCTATCCGTATTGTCTTTTAAGTTTCTTTCCCTGCTCTTGTCTGATACGGAGAATAGTCAACCAAGCAGCTTTTAGCCTTATGGTAACAGTGGATCTCTAATCCCTATGGTTGTGATTTCAAATATCTTCAAAAAGAGAGTGGCTATTGATTTATTGACCATTAAAGAAAAATAATGTAGAATAGTCCTTTCAGCCTCAGGTTATCCAACCCATCAAATGGGTAAATTTGACAAATGGATAAATTCATTTTAAAGGAAACGGGCCAAGTGAGTCAATCAGGTTGAAAGTGTTAATAGTTTGTTACATAAAACCTCCTACATCATTTATTTGAAATTTAGAGTTTGCAATCATATAGACACACTATTAGTAAAAAAAACCCTTCAAATTTTGGACGTAAAGTGCTCTAGGCGAACCCACCTCGACCTGTACCAAAATCACTATCCTTTGAACCAGGTGACGGATCAACAGTCTTTCTAGAAACTTATACCAATATAAACAATATTTTTGCATGCAGAAACCGTAACTCTGTAATTTGTTGCCCATCACCTGATATTTCAATAGCATTCTAATCTTTTTTTTCCTTTTAAACTTGTGGAGCAGATTTTTAGGCGCCATTAAGCAGTACTTATGCTTGTCTTTGCTCAAGAATAGTGCATCAACGCTTATAACTGTATTTCAGCTCTCTTGCTCAATTTTCATCAGCCTGTTGTCAAGATTTAGAGCTGGCCTGAAGGCAGAAATTGGAGTATTCTTTCCTATGATTGTTCTCAGAGTTCTAGAAAATGTTGCTCAACCTAATTTTCAGCAAAAGATGATAATACTTCGGTTTCTTGAAAAGTTATGTGCGGATTCACAGATTTTAGTTGATATATTTATTAACTATGACTGTGATGTCAATTCATCCAACATTTTTGAAAGGTATGATAGCACATTGACATTTATGTTGATCACCTTGAAAGCTTAATGTTAAGCGTGCTTTAATCTTTTCACAGGATGGTCAATGGACTTCTTAAGACTGCCCAAGGTGTCCCACCGGGAGTTGCAACTACACTTTTGCCCCCTCAGGAGGTTACCATGAAACTAGAAGCTATGAAGTGTTTAGTGGCGGTTTTGAAATCAATGGGAGATTGGATGAATAAACAATTACGCATACCAGATCCTCATTCTACAAAGAAAGCTGGGCTGGCAGATAACACTCCTGAGATTGGAAATCTTCCAATAGAAAATGGAATTGCAAATGAGCATGAGCCTGTTGAGGGTTCCAATTCTCATTCTGAACCCTCTACTGAAGTTTCAGATGCTTCAACAATCGAGCAACGACGGGCACACAAACTCGAACTTCAAGTAAATATTTCATACTTTCTTATTCGTTTAAAGATTTCATAGCTCTCTAATTAAAAGTTAATGGCAGGAAGGTATATCACTTTTCAACCGGAAGCCTAAAAAGGGAATTGAATTCTTAGTGAATGTGAATAAGGTGGGGAATTCACCTGAAGAAATTGCTGAGTTCTTAAAAAATGCATCTGGTTTAAACAAGACTATGATTGGTGATTTTCTTGGTGAAAGAGAAGATTTACCACTGAAAGTAATGCATGCATACGTTGACTCATTTGACTTTCATGGTATGGAGTTTGATGAAGCAATTAGAGTCCTTTTAAGAGGCTTTAGGTTACCTGGTGAAGCGCAAAAAATTGACCGAATTATGGAAAAATTTGCTGAACGTTACTGCAAATGCAATCCAAAAGCTTTCATTAGTGCTGACACAGCATATGTCCTTGCTTACTCTGTTATAATGCTCAATACGGATGCTCATAATGCCATGGTCAAAAATAAGGTATCATCATTTATCATACTCCATATTGATTTTGACCTAAAAAAGTTTGCTAGTACGAAATTTGACTACTTTGTGCAGATGTCAGCTGATGATTTTATTAGAAATAACCGTGGCATAGATGATGGAAAAGACTTACCTGAGGAGTACCTAAGATCATTATTTGAGCGCATATCAAGAAATGAAATTAAAATGAAAGAAGATGATTTCGCTCTTCAACAGAGGCAATCTGTAAACTCAAATGTAATTTTGAGTTTAGAGGGTATTTTGAATATTGTGGTGCGTAAGAATATTGAAGCAAATCAAACAAGTGATGATCTTATGCGACACATGCAAGAACAGTTTAAAGAGAAAGCCCGCAAATCAGAGTAAGTAGAATCGTCTATCTTTCAGATGTTCTGTCTTCTTTATATCTTTCTAATATTTATCACTAACTTTTTTTTTGTTTAACTTATGTTGACTATTTGTAGGTCAGTTTTTTATGCTGCAACAGATGTGTTTATACTTACATTCATATCTTTCTAATATTTATCACTAACTATTTTTTTGTTTAACTTATGTTGACTATTTGTAGGTCAGTTTTTTATGTTGCAACAGATGTGTTTATACTTACATTCATGATAGAGGTGTGCTGGGCTCCTATGCTAGCTGCCTTTAGTGTTCCTCTTGGCCGAAGTGATGATGAGATAATAATATCTCTTTGTTTGGAAGGTTTTCGTTCTGCTATCCATGTGACATCAGGAATGTCCATGAGGACTCATCGAGATGCTTTTTTAACATCACTTGCAAAGTTTACTTCCCTTCATTCACCAGCTGATATAAAACAAAAAAACATAGAAGCTATCAAGGTTTTTGTTTTTTTATTATGAACATATAAAGTTTTCCAACTTTATAGACACATATCTTATTATTTCTGTACTGTTTCACAGGCAATAGTTACAATTGCAGATGAAGATGGAAACTATCTGCAGGATGCTTGGGAGCATATTCTAACATGTGTTTCACGGTATGAGCATCTGCGTTTACTAGGAGAAGGAGCTCCACCAGACGCCACTTTTTTTGCTCTTAATCAGAAAGAATTAGAAAAATCAAAACAATCAAAGTCAAACATCCTTCCTGTTCTTAAAAAAAAGGGAGCTGGGAGGATGCAGCAAGCAGCTGCAGCAACAAGAAGAGGTTCGTATGATAGTGCCAGGATTGGTGGTAATACTTCTGCAGGTATCACATCTGAGCAGGTGAATAACTTGTTCTCTAAGTTCAACATGTTGGAACAAGTTGGCGAAATGAATCGAATATTCATAAGGAGTCAGAAACTTAACAGCGAGGCAATAGTTGACTTTGTTAAAGCACTGTGCAAGGTTTCTATGGAGGAATTACGATCTACATCTGATCCACGAGTGTTTAGTCTCACCAAAATAGTTGAAATCGCGTATGAATCTTGCTGCTCTGTCACTTAGTTACTTGGTGGAAGAAGTGGCAAAATGGGCAGGGTGGGCTGGTTGGATAATGGGCTGGGTTGGAAAACCCGAAGCAATTTTCCAAAATTTTAAACTTTTATAAATGATCAGGGTATCAGAGTTGATTACAAAAAGCTTATTATTTTATTAGAAATGTGATTTATCTATTAAAATGATTTAGGAGGGTCTTTGCATAAAAATGCAACTTTCTAGCCAATCAACCCATTTGACCATTTTGCTTTTAGGCTAGTTCTTTTAACTGGATTCTTCTGACCCTTTTGAGATAAAATAACTTGAATTGACCCATTGATAAGTAAAGGGTTGACATGGCCACCTCTATTTTGTGGTAGTTAGAGGTTTCTGATAGAGGTGACAATTATGATCCATTTTCTTATGACGATGTCAAATCAGGTTGTATTTTAGTGCAAGCATGGTAAAAGAGGCAAATCGTTTTTATTTATTTATTTATTTATTTATTATTATTAGTAATAATATTATTATTTTATTTGTTTTAAGATAAATGGGGAACATATCAAATGGGTTGAAATCACCACCCTTTATAGACATGGTGACAAGTGCTTGTGGATGAGTGGATCAACCCAACTAGCCTGTTTCAACCAACACTAAATTGACCTGTTTGGACCCATTTCCCAACCTGCACATTGTCATCTATAGTCTCTGTAGTTTGTATGCTCCCTTGTCCAGTTTGTTTATTGTACATGACCTGTTTGTAATTTTTGTGCAGTCACTATAACATGGATCGCATCAGGCTTGTTTGGACAAATGTCTGGAATGTACTTTCTAATTTTTTTGTAACTATAGGTTGTTCTGAAAACCTATCAATTGCGATATTTGCAATGGATTCATTACGCCAACTGTCTATGAAATTCTTAGAACGTGAAGAGTTGGCTAATTACAACTTCCAAAACGAGTTCATGAAGCCGTTTGTGATTGTCATGCGCAAAAGTAGTGCTGTTGAAATAAGAGAATTAATCATCAGGTGTATCTCTCAGATGGTTCTTTCTCGTGTCAATAATGTCAAGTCAGGATGGAAAAGCATGTTCATGGTATTTACTTTTCAAAACATACCTTTTTACATACATTTTTTATTTTCAGCTATTTTAGTTTTTATTTATGGGATTTTGCTAGGTCTTCACAACAGCAGCTTATGATGACCACAAAAGTATTGTACTTCTTGCATTTGAGATGATTGAGAAGATAGTGCGGGATTATTTCCCGTACATTACTGAGACAGAAACTACTACCTTTACAGATTGTGTGAATTGTTTGATTGCTTTCACTAGCAGCAGATTTGATAATGATATTAGCTTAAATGCTATTGCCTTCTTGTGTTTGTGTGCTGCGAAACTGGCTAAAGGAGGATTAGGATCTGCCTCAGTTGATAAGGAGAAAGATGTCTCTGAAAAGATATCTATATCTCCACATTATGAAGGAAAAGAGAAGAGAGATGATATTCGAGATTTGGAGGATATAGATGGGCATCAGTACTTCTGGTTTCCACTATTAGCTGGTAAGGAAAAATGCATATACAACCACGATGTACAAATTTATTTTCTACTTTATACATTTTTAATGACCGTTACTGAATTTTTAAATACAATAATACAAGTTAACCATAATAAAGCTTTTATAATTTTATGTAAGTTTATGAAAAAAATATACATCTTTACTTATTTATGGAAACCTAAAAGCACATTAAATAATTTAAGTAAAGTTGTTTTTTTAAGAAAACATATGTGTTATTGATGGTTAGTTAAATGAATCTGGGTTCTATGGTAGGGTCTTAAAAAACACCCTGTGGCCATGGAATTGGAACCTACATATTAGAAGGAATAAAATTCCTCTTGAAGCATTTTTATTCTTCATTCCGATCGAACAGACCATTCCATTCAGTTTTTGGTTCCGTCATACCAAATGCCACAAGTTTCATCTTGTATTTTATCTCTTCAAATACGGTGAACTAATGCTTAATTTAATTATTATGTTGTGTCTCCTCAGGGTTATCGGAACTTAGCTTTGATCCAAGGCCAGAAATTAGAAAAAGTGCCCTTGAAACACTCTTTGACACATTAAGAAACCATGGTCATCACTTCTCTCTACCATTATGGGAAAAAGTGTTTGATTCCGTCCTCTTTCCAATTTTCGATTATGTTCGTCATGCAATCGACCCTTCTGGTGAAAACTCTTCAGAACACTTGATCAATGCTGATGTGGAGGAATTCGATCAAGACTCTTGGCTATATGAAACATGCACACTTGCGCTCCAATTGGTTGTTGATCTTTTTGTCAACTTTTACGATACTGTCAATCCGCTTTTGAAAAAAGTATTGACATTGTTAGTAAGCTTTATAAAACGTCCTCACCAAAGCCTTGCTGGTATCGGGATTGCCTCATTTGTTCGTTTGATGAGTAATGCCGGGGAATTGTTCTCTGATGACAAGTGGCTTGAAGTGGTTTTGTCTTTAAAAGATGCAGCAATTGCTACGCTTCCTGATTTTTTGTTTATTTTAAATAGAGAGAGTTTAGATGTGAACTATAGTAGAGGGGGTAATGGGGAGTCTGCTGAGTCTAGGATGGATGATGAAGATTTGGATAATTTAAGGAGGGAGCGTTTATATGCTGCCATTTCTGATGTGAAGTGCCGGGCTGCTGTTCAACTTCTCTTAATCCAGGTGTGATATATTTGTGTAGCCTGTTTGATGTTCATCAATTGTCTTCGGTTAAATGTTCTGATGAAAAGGCGGCAATTTCAACCTATTTTCTTACACATGCTCGGGATTTGAATTATGATTTATTCTTAACGTGACAAATGAGTCAAATGAAAATTGGCTAAAGAGAGGAAATATGTTAAATTGGCCAATTGGGTTGAATGAGTTACAAGTTTCCCAAAATGTTTTTGACTCATATAGCCCCCTAAACCTTTTTATTCAAAAAATTAGATTAATGACATATCTTATCAAATTTGAGTTTAACTGAGAATTTAAATGCTATGATGGTAAACTCAGTTTTATGTGGACTCTAATGTGTAAGCTTACCCTTTTACTTTATATTTAAACACTAGTTAGAAAGATACTTAGATACAAAGTTGTGTGAATTTGGCAGGCAATAATAGAGATCTACAACATGTATAGATCTCAGCTATCAACAAAGAACACTTTAATTGTTTTTGATGCCGTGCACAGAGTGGCAAGTCATGCCCACAAGATAAACGCTGATGTCACCTTACGTTCCAAGCTACAAGAGCTAGGCTCAATGACACAAATGCAAGACCCACCATTATTACGCCTTGAAATTGAGTCCTATCAAACCTGCCTTACATTTCTACAAAACCTTGCAGTGGACCAACCTCCACATTACAAGGAATCAAAAGCAGGGTCTCAACTTGTTGACGTTTGTCAAGAAGTCTTGAAATTCTACATCGAAATAGCACACCCTCCACGTTTGACTGAGTCATCTACTAACGGGGCCCACTGGTTGATACCATTAGGGTCCGGGAAAAAGAGAGAACTGGCTACACGTGCACCTCTAATTGTTACTACTCTACAGGCTATTTGTAGTTTGGGAGATTCTTTATTTGAGATGAATTTAACCAACTTTTTCCCTCTCTTCTCGAATCTTATATGCTGCGAGCATGGGTCCAGTGACGTCCAAGTAGCATTAAGTAAAATACTTGGCTCCTCGGTGGGTCCTGTGTTGTTGCGGTCATGCTGACATAGTATCCTTAGATTTTGAGATTTGTAATCCTGCTGCAGTTATATATTTCAGTTGGAAATATTGTTTATAGTATGAAAGAGCTAGTAACTTTTTTTATTGTTTTGGTGTATGAGGGCTTGCTTCCATATAGAATCAATAGGTTTGTGAAAGGATTTTGTTGTGTCTTAATCAACTGTCATGTGTGTGTTTTGTGAGAATGATAGACCACAAAAATTGCACTTGTTTTGAGTTTTTCCAATATTTGGTTTTGTAATGCTTTTTTGCAAGGTTTATGCACAAAGAATCAAAACTTAAAAGGGTTCATTCACATTCCATATATATTTATTTTCCACATATGTATATGTTGTTTTCTTGGTGATATTACTTTGCATCGATTGTGGTTTTGATTTCCAGGTCCGCACTTTTACCATGCTATCTTGAAGTCAGATACTCAGATCTTAGTTTTACTGGTGCTATTGTCTTCCAACGTTTGAATTGGATTCAGGTAACATTGTTTGGTTGAGTCTAGGATTCCCAACATGATGCCATGTTGAGTTGTTTGGACTATGGATAAAGACGTGTTTGGATTGAAACAAGTCATTTTTGGTACATGTTAAAACGGGCAGGTTAGGGTTGGTTAGCCACAAACATTTTTCGCAACTTTTCAACCAATATTTTTTGCTCTAATACAGTTGCAAAAAGCAAATTTATTACAATACTAGCATAGTAGTGTAAACCTGTGTGGTTCCTTTTAGTTATAGTATTAGATTTGGCTCAATTCAGATAACACACAACTCAAATTGAACCATTCGTAAGTGTTTGGAAATTCACCATTCGTAACTAAGTGTTTGGAAATTTTCACCTGTATTGTTAGAGCTCTATATGCCATGAGATCGGCTCGAGAACGTTCTTTTCACATATGTGCCTTTTTTCCGCATATTGAGAAGTTTAGGAGCCCTGTGCATGAAGTTAGCTATTATTGTAGTTTGTTATATTTTTTTATTATGGTACACAATATTAGAGCATTCACATTTTTATAATTTAATCAAACATCATATTTATCTATAAATTCTGTTTATCTTTTGAAAACTTTATACATCTTATTTTTTATTTTTATCTCTATCCAATTAAATAACACCTTTTTAATCAAATTTATTATTATTTTTCTCTTCTTCCACTAATAAAAGATTTTATAAAAGATGTATAGTTAGTTGGGAAATTAATCCTTGTAATTTATGGTTAAGAAAAATTAGAAATAATGGATGTAGTGGATTCTTTGAAGTTTCCCTTAAGTTATATATAAAGATAAGAGAGATTATTAAGACACCAATGTGAGTGGTCGAGTGCTCTTATGATATTATCATTATGTCTCTTATGCCATAACCTTTATGGTTTGTTAAAAAGAGGCTTCATATTTTGCTTATCGAGTACAATTATTGGTTTTTTCATGATTTCTATATCAAAATATGAATAAAACCATTAACATCACACTGGACCGAATGCGTGTGTCTCCTAGTGAAACCGTTCATTCTACCCAACCTTTTAACCCACCACCACCACATACAAATACAATAATTGGTTTCACAACCATTACAAAAGGTCTCAACCTTCTCCAACAATATCCACGTATCAAACCCCAACATCATACTACCACCGTACTTTACTCACGTATCAATCTCCATAATTTGTGTAACCAAAACCTGCCAAATGCTTTTCAAAAGCCACGAAATGAACAAGAACTTAACAAAACATATGAAGATCTTTAAGTTTATGAAAGTAAGGATGAAGACATTTGTGTGGAAGAACACCCACCCCACCCCATCACACACACAATGAAAACTAAGTCGAAATGTAAATTCTCAAGTTTCATTTATAGATTTTTAGTTCATGTCATTTTTTTAATGTTTTTATTTTTAATGTAGTTTAAAATTTTAGTTTGTAACTTTTTTAAATTCTATGAAACTATTGTTAAAAAAGCAGTTGTGACATGTTATAGCATGAGTTTTTTTTTTTCAAAATATGGGGCCTCCATATGTTTATTCCTAATATGGTCTAAGAACATTTACAATGGAGTCTTCGTCTCTAAACTTTAAAGTTTTTTTAATAGTAAATCTCTAAACATAGATATTCATTATTCATCAATCTTTATTTTTTTGTAAGTGTTTAAGAAAATAGATACAAAAATAAATAAATGTTTATGAGTGAGATAGAGATAGAGAATGAGATGTGAGATTCTAAACAAACTTTATATATAAATTTTAAAAAATATATATTTAGTTAAATTACAAAGATAAAGAAAAAGACGCTACTGTTAATGTTCTAAGTCAATATGGTAATTGGTAGAGAAGTGGAAACTAAACCTTGTTTTAAAATGGTTAGTTCAACCTAGTTTGGATTGAAATTAAACCATAGAATTGAAATTGGTTTGTAACCATATATACTTAAGCTATTTAAGCCTCAATCCAAACACGCTATAAACCAGCTTAAACCGATCTAATCTGATTCTTTTCTTAATAAGAGTCAGCTTTAACCTAAACTGGCTTGAATAAAACATAAATTGACAATCTTTAACCAACCAGAATCACTTTTAACCTGAACCGATTTATGCCTAAAACGGTTTGTGCACCAGAGAACAATTTGCTGAATCAAACAAAAATAAGTATCAAGAGTGAATATACCGGCCTGCACTTTCCTTCCTCCTATCTTATTGGAATGATAACCATACATATATCGTTAAAATTATTTTATGAAAAGACGGACATTACCACGTTAAGGATAACCTTATATTGTCACGGGAATATTTATTTGATTCACATTTTTTTCTGTTTTATTATTGTTATTCATATCCATTTAAACATTCTCTTTTATAACATGTACATAATCAAAGATCACAAGTAATTAATATTACTCATTTCCATAGCTCTTAATTTTCTGTTTGCTCAACTTTTAATATCCGTGAGAATATGTTATCAAAAAAACTCATAGAACTCATTTAGTTTTTTATATGTATACAGTCCGTCCAACAGATTAATGTAAAATATAGCTTGAGAGATGTTAAAAAGATTAAAGTGAAAACAAATAGAATTTATTATTTTGTAGTCATTATCTTGATCTTTTCAAAAAGGCAAATTAAACATTACACAATGTAGTAGTATATATAAATTTCTTCTCAACAAACATGTAAAAGTTAATAAAAAAATAAAAAAGTTAAAATTGAGATATAAGAAAAACTATTTGATAAAAATAGTAATGAAAAGAGCACGCGTCACCTTTTGTTTGTCTCTTTTCTTATAATAATCTTTGTACACCCATTGTTACTTTCTTTCCATTGTACAACTCTTGAAATAATCATTTCAATTTCTCTCATTTCCCTTAGCTACAATCTCTAATGTCAAAGTATATGCAAGCCCACATAAACAATTTCCTCAAGAAATTAAGCTCGTTGACAAAAGTCAACACCTTCAAGAACAAGCCCACGAGGAAATCACGTGCTCTTGATCTCATCTCATCATTCATAGCCATGGATGTCTCAAACCAACTCAAGCAAGTCTTCGAATTCTTCGATATCGACGGGGACGGCAGGATTTCTCAATTGGAGCTTACAAATGTGTTGTTGACTTTTGATCAAGAAAAGTCAAAGGCCACAAGTGAAGCTCAAGGGATACTCAAAGAGGTTGACTTTAATGGAGATGGGTTCATTGACTTGGATGAATTCATGTCCATAATGGATAGATCCAAGCCTGTTTTTGCTAGCTCCAAGGAAGATGATTGTGAGGATGATATTAAGAGTGCTTTTTTGGTGTTTGATAGTGATAAAAATGGACTCATTTCTGCAAAGGAGTTGCAAAGGGTGCTTATTAGTCTTGGATGTAGCAATTCTAAGCTTGGAAAATGTAGGAAAATGATTAAAGGTGTTGATAAAAATGGGGATGGTTTTGTTGACTATGAGGAGTTTAAGTCCATGATGTCCATAGGAATTAAGTAGGATTCATTTTGAAGTATGTAAAATCTTTTTTGTTTAAGTTAAGTTCGGTTTTGATACCTGAGGTTCAACAAGAATAACTATTTTTATTTAAAAGATTACAAACATCAATTTAGCTTAAAAAATTTTGTAATTTGTTTCAATTTCAAT
Organism: Flaveria bidentis; assembly: GCA_018326385.1. Taxonomy (NCBI): domain Eukaryota; kingdom Viridiplantae; phylum Streptophyta; class Magnoliopsida; order Asterales; family Asteraceae; genus Flaveria; species Flaveria bidentis. Next base: position 5,122 of record BJCM01036295.1, on the reverse strand, counting down.
CCAAAAGTTTCATTAGTTGTTTTGACTTAAATCCAAAATTATGAAGCTTTATGACTGAAATCGAAACAATTTATGAAAACTTTTGAAGGTAAATTGATATTTTTAATTTTTTAAAAGAAAATAATTAATTTTGTCAAGCATAAAATAATATATAACTCTTTTTGTATTGTATTGAATTAAGGATTTGCATATCATGTATTGTAATGTACTATCACTATATATGATAATATGAATATTGGGAGAGAGATTGTAGGTGGTATATTACAAGTTTACAATTTTTATCTTTTAGTTATTTAAATTTTTTGAGTATGATCTGAATATACGATTTGTAAGATTCTTTTAGTTATTGTAGGATAAAGATGTGTATACGAAACTTGTGCGCCTGGTTTGTTATTTTTATCTTAAGATATAATATATATATAGAATTTCAAAAAAAGTATGAATTGGTCTTTGGTAGTCTTTAGAAATACATTTTACAGTTTTGTATCACCATCAAAAGATGACCGAATGGAATGAAACTAATACATATCATCATGTATTAATTTGTTAGATATATCTTGCTAGTAACTAACGATGTTAATGAAATGAAACTAATACCAATACATTAGAATCCAACTGATTAAAATGAGTGGTTCATTTGAAATATAGTAAATAAAATCAAATATATAATGGGTTAAATTCAAATTGTTTTTATGGAAGTCGTATGTTGTTGCTTCACACAAAACCGAGCTTGGATGGAACAGAACAAGATTTGGCGAACGAATAGAAAGGTCAAACTCAACTCTCGGAGTGAACTCATCGTGCGATGGTCAAAAGTTGCGGCGTGGGGAACAGACGACAGTGTGGCCACGCGGCGCCGGTCTCTGCCGCGTCTTCACGGCAATAACGCCCCCACCACCCTAAGGAGATATAAGATTGTTGAATGATGTTTCTTATAACAAAAATATAAGGGATCAAAATATCAAATTTTGTAAGATGTTATTTTACTGTTAGAAAAATCTTTTTTATTTTATTTTAGTGGGACCAAAAGGACACTTATTTTACTTACATACTCATTTTTATTTCTTATACCATGTGATGGATTAGTTATGAGCATGGTATTAAAGTTTTAAAAGTGTGTGTCCTTAGCTTGCTTCCAAGGCTGATGTACGATAGCTTTTGTGGCATCCAAGAGGATAGAAAGCAACTAGAAAGTTAAGTATTAGTAGTGTGTTTTCAGTGGAACATAACGATGCTAACTGATGTACTTTTCCATACATGATGTGATGTTCTTACTTAGAAAAATTTCATAAAAGAAGGTTATTATGTGTAATAGTGGGCATCTAACAATACCATTTATTATGTTATAGGTTTTCTTTCATGGCTCAAACCTTATATAACAATGTAGCTTAAAATTTTAAGTAGAAAAATGAGAAGAAGAATATGGGTGTATAAGGGCTGAATGAGCTCAAATTGAATCAAGGTTACATGGTTAAAAGCTCTAATTGAATCAAGGTTAAACAAAGTTAAACATATGCTAAAGCTCATTTATTAAATGAGCTCAAATATGAGCTTCATGACGAGAATGACTAGGCTCACGAGCTTATATGAGCCTATTATTTATAGAAAAATAATTTAAAATAAGTATATAAAAATAAAGAATCACTAATGTGTTATAGAATCATCGATACCTTAGAGTATTTACAGTGAAGTATTTAAAAATATGTGAGTGTGTTTGGTATATTATATGGAATGATTTTGAATAGTTGTGAGTGAAAGAGTGATAAAATATTATCGTGAATTTGTATATTTGAAGAATCACTGTTCAATACTTATCAATTTTCTAATATTTTTTAAAGTGGTTGTGAGTGAATAAGAAAGAAAAAATAATGATAAGAATATAAAAAATATTATTTAATTGAAAATAAAAGAAAAAATATAATGATTTTTAGTATAGTTATATGGATAAATATAAAGAAACCTTATGTGAATGCTCTTAAAGTAAGTAAATATAAACATAACACTGATTATTTGACCCGATATAGACGAATATTACCGGAACCAACACATCCTCATTTTGAATCAAAATCAAAAGTATGACTCAAGTAATCTAAAACGAATAAAAAGATTAAACTATGGTTTCGTGTTTTAACTTTGTTTTAGCCCCCAGTCTTTTTTCTTCATTTTAAATCTTCAAAATGACTAAGCTGACACATGTCTAACTTTAATATGTACGTTATACTTTTAGTTTAGAAAATAAAAATTCACATAATCAAGTATCCATACCATGCATAGACTAGAACGTGTGAAACTTTGTTAGCAAGTTGTGATGCCATATTAATATATAGTTATTTAGGTACTTGATGTTTTCTCTAATTCTCTTGGCATTTTTGTTTAAATATTACAATATAGATTTATATTATTTTTTGCTGATAAAAGTTGGCCTAGGCGGGACTGACGCAAGGGAGGGGCGACCTCTTAGGGTCAATCTTTCGAGTAACCCAAAAATTCAAAACCTATTAAAAAATCGTCTACAAGTTTGATTCATTACACATTTTATATTAGCCCATTACACATTTTAAATTAACCGATTTTACGTAAATATGATTTGATTAAACCATTTAACCCATTTACTTAGTTTAAAACTCATAAAAAACAAAAAGCGGTAAATGAATTTTTTTTTTTGTTTGGGCCCCTTTTCGAAATCGGCACCAAAAACCCTCCAACATGTTCATGATTTGAGGTTTGACGTCCAATGAAGCCCATTTTTTAACATGATGGGACCCAATAACGTTGTAAGTAATAAACGCGTACGTTTTTGTATTAATAAGGGCTTGTGATCTCATATCGTGAGGCCCAATAAATATGGGCTTTCTATAGGCCCAACGTAATTTAGCCCTAAGATTAATAATCACTCATATAATATTGAGTTTTTAGTGATTTATTTTTGAGAGAAAATGACCATTTTAATATCATTTATCATGATAATGAAATTCATATTACTTACTAATCGGTTTACAAACACTTCATTACATGAGTTGCATGTTAATTGTGCACGGAACTCGTGCATTTAATCGGTCAAAGGTTGGATATTAAGATCGCTATAAAAGAATACGATTATATGTGATGTGTATCGTTATTTTTATATAGCATATATGTTTTGTATGATCTCTCATAATGATGTACATCAATTCCAAAATAATTGTAATCCAAGTGATTGAATTGTAATCGTAATAAGATAGTTGAATGGCACAACCGAGCTGACTTTGATAGTGAAGAAACTTATAAATGTTTGGTTCATGAACAACTTTATCTCTTGAGTTCAGATCTACCACGTTGAACTTTTGTAAGATCGTCGATTAGCCAACTCATTACCTATTCTAGCATCTTTGATTTCATGTTGATTTCTACAAGCGTTTTATTACAACTTATAGTGTTAAAACCTATTTTGTGTTTCACGCAAAAAGAATTGATATTTTGAGTCCTTGAGATTTGTAAAATACAAGGTCCATGCTAAAAGAATTGATAGGGTTTGTTACGTATTTTTAAAATATCAAAATTCATTTCAATTCAGTTTTGAAATTTCAAACTCAAATATACTGGTTGAAAGTCGAATGACTGTAAAACCGACGAAAAGTGGTCACATGGTTTTCCTCTTGATTATTACGAACATGTTATTTTCTTAACTCCCAAAGCCTGGCTTCACTCGATCGCTCATCAAACTCTAACCAATACTTTATATTTTTGCTGCTTCAGTTTATACATACATAAGTTAAAAACATGACAGACAGTACCATATCCATATGTGTCAAAATAAATCCAGCATAAGTACAAATCACAATATTATTTTAGAAATATTATCTAAATATTTTATGGGATTCCGGGTATATATCTAACTAGCTTTAGTAACCCCGCGTATTTCACTGGTTGAATAAATAAAATAAAAATGATTAATTATAAAATAATAGACTAATACATGATATGATTGAAATTATGTATGAGTAACAACTATTAATAATAAAATAATAATATGAAAATGTATTTTATTTTTTTGTTTTTTTCAAAGATAAATTAAATATTTTGTTTTAAAATAGTGTTAATTTTTTTATATATATATTTTTTAAAATTTTATTATTA